>JARGCV010000222.1:232500-352500 GCA_034064705.1 Bothrops alternatus
AATAAATAATAAATAAATAAATAAATTTATCAACAGAAATTTTGGACTCAGTCGTGATCGTAAGATGAGGATTGCCTGTATCTCATTAACCAGAATTGTGTGAACAAGGGCTAATGAGTGAGGGAGAGCATGTGCCGTATTCTCAACAATGAACTCTTTGAGGAAGAATTTTATAACAGCGGGACTTTGCTTTAATTATTATTATTTCCCTTTTACCTGGCGATTTTCACTTGGGAACATCTGTTTTGAAAAACATCTCTACCTACTTAATGAAAGGATAACAGAATTGGGTTATAAGCAGAATCTCTTCCGCAGCCCAGGCTTTCAGCAGTCCTGAAATTATTCAGCACGGAGATTTTTTTTTTTTTACTGTGGCTTATGCTGACAAAAGGTCAGCACTGTTGCGACACAAATTAGCTCACTGTTGTCATAAGTAACACAAGACACAGTAGGTGATGCTCAGAAGACATGGCCTGGGAACTGGGCAGGAGAAATGAAAAATGCTTTGCATTTTCTTGTAGTGGAGCAGGAAATTTTTCCCTTCCTCTCTGCATTAGATGGCTGGATGCTTCACATCCTGATCCATCGATTGCTTGGCACAGAAGTTGGGGAGAGGCCACAAGGACTGTTAAATAAATAGAGGACCATCTCTCCCCTCTCACATCCACAATGTCAACCTTCAACCAAATTTGGCTGCAGTCATCTTTACTTCGCTTTGGGTTGCCACAGGGGTGGGAGAGGGTGTTCTGTCCCAAACTACGTGAGTCCTTGTTCAACTCACAAGGAGAAACCCCTCTATCAACAAGCAGGCTGGAACCACAGGAAAACAAAACCCCTTTTATTATTTTACAGACCTGAGTAAAATGTCCAAAGGCAAAGGCAAACAAAACACAATTCACTGAAACCTGATTCCTTCACAAACGGTTGCCTTCAGCAACCAGCACCTCCCACACCTTCCCTTTTATTATGCAGCCCAAGGCGTGGCTTCTTAATGCCTTCTCCTTTGCCTTTGGAGCCACCCCATTGCATTCCTCTGTCCAACTCTCTTGGCCTGTTGGCGTTTGTGAACATCCATGATGTCTTCCAGCTGTGAGACCTCACAGTCCAACTCAGCCTGCCAACACAGCTGTGTCTCAGCCTGAGCATGAGTGGAGGGGCCAGGCTCCTCATCGGACTGTAAGTCTTAAGGCTCATGAGAGCCTTCCTCTGACTCTGACTCTGACGTCACTCCAGGCCCTCCTCCTCCTCCTCTGATTCCCCAGACTCAGCTGCCGGGTCCACTGGCTGACGAGGAATCACAACAGAGGGGAGCTATATTCTCTTAGTTTAGACATAACAATAAATTGTTCTGTGGGAACCAAGGTCAAGTTACCTAAGTTTTGGCGGGCTGAAGCTACCATTAGAAAGCCCGCCAAAGTAACTAATTGGGGATTGTGATTTATGACACACTGCAGGGGTGGGGAGTTCAACTTATTACTTTGTAACCTGGAGGGCAACTTTCAGTCTTGGTTTCACCTTTGTTCGTGCCAATACTATGTAGCCATTAAATGTGTTCTTTGAGGAAAGCAATTGCCTCGTTCTTACTTCTACTGGGCTTATCTATCAGAACCAGAACACCTGGCTCACCAGCAGTGGAATGTGACAATTCGCCCCGGCCATCTCACTGTGGCCATCTTGTCACGGCCATCTCATCGTGGCCAACTTGCCATGGGACATCTCGCCACGGCCAACTGGCCACGGGGCAACTCGCCATGGAAAATTCCATTTGGGATAACTCAACACAATAAATGTTATCCACCATCGTTTCTTCGACATTATTTCCATTTTTGTTAATGAAAATGATGTCAAAGAAACAGTGGCGGATAACATTTAACGCATTGAATTGTCCACGTTGAGTTGTCCAACAGCGAGTTGGCTGTGGTGAATTATCCTGCGATGAGTTGGCCATGGCGAGGTAGCAGTGAATAATTGGCTGGGGCAAATTGTCCTAGACCAAGGGTAGGCAACCTTGGGTTTTTTTTATGACTCATGGACTTCAACTCCCAGAATTCCTGAGCCAGCATGGCTCAGGTTGGAAACCTCTCCCTTTCACCTCAGCATGGCTGGCTCAGGAATTCTGAGAGTTGAAGTCCACAAGTCGTGAAGGGGCCATAGTTCCCCATGCTGACTCAAGGAGTTGAAGTCCACAAGTTGTGAAGGGGCCATAGTTCCTCCATGTTGGCTCAGGAATTCTGGGAGTTGAAGTCCGCGACTCATGAAGGGGTCATAGTTCCCCCATGCTGGCTCAGGAATTCTGGGAGTTGAAGTCCACGAGTCATAAAAGAGCCAAGGTTGGCTACCCCTGTCCTAGACCAACTAGCAATGGATGGTATGGTAGGGCCGTATGTTTGATGGGACCACATAAAAGGGCCCAGTCATCTAAGCCAGAGGTCCCCAACCCCCAGTCCATGGACCAGTACTGGGCTGTAGCATGCCAGTAACCAGTCCACACAAACAAGCAAAGCCTCATCCGTGGGATGCAGGCAGCACACAAAACCACGCACTTTCCGGTCCATGGAAAAAGTTTTTTCCACTGAACTGGTCCCCGGTGCGCAAAAGATTGGAGACCTCTGATCTAAGCCATGGACAGGTAGTTTTCTTATGGCCACAATTGAGCCCAACATTTCTACTGGTAAGTGAGACAACTTGTTAATTAAATTCCACCCCATTTTATGACCTTTCCCATCATAGTTCTTAAGCGAATCGCTGCAGTTATTAAATTAGTAACACGGTTGTTAAGTGAATCTGACTTTGCTTGTAGGAAGGTTACAAAAGGGGATCACATGTCCCTGGGACACTGCAACCGTCATAAATACGAGTCAGTTGCCCAGCCTCCAAAATTTGATCAAGCAACTATGGGGATGCTACAACAGTTGTAAGTGTGAAAATGATCATAAGTCACTTTTTCCAGCGATGTGGTAACTTTGAACAGCCACCAAACAGATGTAGGTTGAGAACTACTGTACAAAGATTTGCAAATATCAAAGTTGTGGGATCTGTTATTTGGCACTCATCTCTTCGCTAGCAAAATCTATCAAAGTAAGAAGGTTATTTCTTTTCTCCACTCTGGTAAATCAGTGACCCACAGGAGAAGAGCTGGTAATAGCACATCTAGCCATCTAATTAGAAGCCATCATTACTTTGGTTCTCCCTAACTTTTCTTGAAAGATAAAAGGTATGTCAGAAAGCATGGAAGAAGTGAAAAACTGGTGGTCAGACTAATTAGTTCTCACTAATTTGTACGGCCTTGAAATGAAGCCCCTTTCTTTTCTCTCTTTTTTTGTGTCTCCCTGCGGTTCAGGAAATGAGACATTATGTATTGTCACCTACCTGCTGCTTAGTGGGGTAATTTATTTTTCCTAACAGTTTAGTAGAATCTGCCTTCCTGTCACTTCTATTAATCTATGCCCTGCACTGCGGGACAGTAATTTTCTGGATGCTCTTCTTTCAGGTGTTTGAAAAGAGCCATCGTAATCCAGGTAATTTCTCCAAAACTCTTCACAGTTCCCACATTCTCCAATCTCTCTTTTTCATTTCTAGTTTCCTGATCAGTCTCATTGTCCAGCTCTGTACTGATTAGCTTTCTTTTTAATTATTCTCCCAACAAGGTGCCCAGAACTGGACCCAGAATTTAAAGTCAGGTCTAGAGTGGAATGTTACTTCCCATAATTTGGGAACTATGCTTTTAAACTGCATTGTCTGTTAAAAAAAAAAAAACCCACTATATTTTACTAATGAGAGAAACCCATTTAAGAGTTACAATTCCAAAATCCTTTTCAAAGGTATTTTTACCAAATCAAACATTTTCCATCCTGTACTTTTGCATTTGATCTCTTTTTCTTTTATGAAAATAGCTGTCTTAAGTGTCAATTAAGTCCCTTACTCTAACCCAGTGTTTCTCAACCTTCATATGCTGGCTGGAGAATTCTGGGAGATGAAGTACACATATCTACAAATTGCCATGGTTGAGAAAGAACTAATCTATTGAGATTATTCAGTTTTGATAAGATAGATAAATGTAGCTAGCTAGCTAGATAGATAGATAGGTAGGTAGGTAGGTAGGTAGATAGATAGATAGATAGATAGATAGATAGATAGATAGATAGATAGATAGATAGATAGATAGATAGATAGATAGATAGATAGATAGATAGATAGATAGATAGATAGACAAGACAGACAGGCAGGCAGGCAGACAGACAGATAAATAGATAGATAGTAGAGAGAGATGGATAATAAAGAGATGGATGGATGGATGGATGGATAAAGACAGACAGACAGACAGACAGACAGACAGACAGACAGACAGACAGACAGATAGATAGATAGATAGATAGATAGATAGATAGATAGATAGATAGATAGAGATAGATGGATAATAGAGGGATGGATGGATGGATGGACGGACAGACAGACAGACAGACAAGACAGGCAGGCAGGCAGGCAGGCAGGCAGGAAGGCAGGCAGGCAGACAGACAGACAGACAGACAGACAGATAGATAGAGATAGATGGATAATAGAGGGATGGATGGATGGATGGATGGATGGATGGATAGATAGATAGATAGATAGATAGATAGATAGATAGATAGATAGATAGATAGATAGATAGATAGATAGATAGATAGATAGATAGATAGATAGATAGACAGACAGACAGACAAGACAGGCAGGCAGGCAGGCAGACAGACAGACAGATAGATAGATAGATAGATAGATAGTAGAGAGATGGATAATAAAGAGATGGATGGATGGATGGATGGATGGATAATGGATGGATGGATGGATGGATGGATAGATAGATAGATAGATAGATAGATAGATAGATAGATAGATAGATAGATAGATAGATAGATAGATGGATAATAGAGGGATGGATGGATGGATAGACAGACAGACAGGCAGATAGATAGATAGTAGAGAGAGATGGATAATAAAGAGATGGATGGATGGATGGATGGATGGATGGATGGATGGATGGATGGATAAAGACAGATAGATAGATAGATAGATGATAACAGACAGTTAATAAATAGATGATAGATAGATGATAGATGTAGCTAGATAATAGAGACAGATGGATAATGGATGGATGGATGGATGGATGGATGGATAGATAGATAGATAGATAGATAGATAGATAGATAGATAATAGATAGATAGATAGATAGATAGATAGATAGATAGATAGATAGATAGATAAAGATTCTGATATTTGCTAATCTCACCCAACCATTTTTGAGAACCTGCATAATTGATAAGTCTTCTTTCCCCTTCTTCAACCTTGCCCTTGATAGAAGTGTCAAAAAGTATTAATCATTCTTGTTTGGTGCTTAGTTTTGCTGCATAAAAGGGAACAGCAAGCAGGAAATTAAAAGGCAGGACTGCTGGCAAGAACATTGAGGCTGGACCCCGGTTATTAAGTAGATGGTTTCAGCAAAGCACCAAGGAACAAGCTGAAGAATCTTTGCCAAGTTTAGTCCTCGTAGGTCCTGGAAGAACCTCATGTTTTCTCCTGGGTTCCTGGAACATAATAATTTCCTGCTATAAAAAATGGTATGTCGCTCTCCAAGAACATTTGTAAAAGCATGCAGTTAAATTCACTGTGCACGTTTGAAGAAACTCAGTTCTTCTGCTTTAATGAACACTCTGCATTGCCTAAATTTAACTATATAATATAAACTGGCTATTACAATAAGAGTTATTTATGAGCTGGGTGCCATTAAGAGACATTTTGAACCTTTGCAACTTGGCATTTATGTCTAGTCCAGGGATAGGCAACCTTGGCTCTTTTATGACTTGTGGACTTCAACTCCAGAATTCCTGAGCCAGCATGAAGGAATTATGGCCCCTGGTTGGGGACCCCTGCTCCAGACCACCTGAAGGCAGAATAAGTAGCAACAGGAGAGAAGCAACCTAGAACTAAGGAGACAGTTAGAACAATTAATCAATAAAACAGTTTTCTTCCATAAACTGTGTGTGCTCCAACAATGGAAGTTTTTCCTTTGTCTGAAATGGTACAGGGTCTCCTGCTTGAGCAAGGGGTTGGACTAGAAGACCTCCAAAGTCTCTTCCAACTCTGTTATTCTGTTAAGAGTCCTTATATTGTTTTTTGCAGGGCTGCCAGTTATAGTTTGCAGCTACAATCGCTATTACTCCCTGTTGCAAGAGAGGCCAATTTTGACTGCAAAACATCCTGAATGTCAGGATGGTGTGATCTTTTTCTGCAGGCTACAGCAACTTGGTTCAGTTCGGAAAAAGCCCAGCACTGGCAATGGAGATTGGACAACCTTTGCTCTGAAACAGTATAGGGCAGGGGTAAGCAACATTGGCTCTTTTATGACTCGTGGACTTCAACTCCCAGAATTCCTGAGCCAGCATGGGGGAACTATGGCCCCTTCATGACTTGTGGACTTCAATTCCCAGAATTCTTCAGCCAGCATGGGGGAACTATGGCCCCTTCATGACTCGTGGACTTCAACTCCCAGAATTCCTCAGCCAGCATGGGGGAACTATGGCCCCTTCATGACTCGTGGACTTCAACTCCCAGAATTCCTGAGCCAGCATGGGGGAACCATGGCCCCTTCATGACTCGTGGACTTCAACTCCCAGAATTCCTCAGCCAGCATGGGGGAACTAAGGCCCCTTCATGACTCGTGGACTTCAACTCCCAGAATTCCTCAGCCAGCATGGGGGAATTGTGGCCCCTTCATGACTCGTGGACTTCAACTCCCAGAATTCCTCAGCCAGCATGGGGGAACTATGGCCCCTTCATGACTCGTGGACTTCAACTCCCAGAATTCCTCAGCCAGCATGGGGGAACTAAGGCCCCTTCATGACTCGTGGACTTCAACTCCCAGAATTCCTCAGCCAGCATGGGGGAACTATGGCCCCTTCATGACTTGTGGACTTCAATTCCCAGAATTCTTCAGCCAGCATGGGGGAACTATGGCCCCTTCATGACTCGTGGACTTCAACTCCCAGAATTCCTCAGCCAGCATGGGGGAACTATGGCCCCTTCATGACTTGTGGACTTCAATTCCTAGAATTCTTCAGCCAGCATGGGGGAACTATGGCCCCTTCATGACTCGTGGACTTCAACTCCCAGAATTCCTCAGCCAGCATGGGGGAACTATGGCCCCTTCATGACTCGTGGACTTCAACTCCCAGAATTCCTGAGCCAGCATGGGGGAACCATGGCCCCTTCATGACTCGTGGACTTCAACTCCCAGAATTCCTCAGCCAGCATGGGGGAATTGTGGCCCCTTCATGACTTGTGGACTTCAACTCCCAGAATTCCTCAGCCAGCATGGGGGAACTATGGCCCCTTCATGACTCGTGGACTTCAACTCCCAGAATTCCTCAGCCAGCATGGGGGAACTAAGGCCCCTTCATGACTCGTGGACTTCAACTCCCAGAATTCCTCAGCCAGCATGGGGGAACTATGGCCCCTTCATGACTCGTGGACTTCAACTCCCAGAATTCCTCAGCCAGCATGGGGGAACTATGGCCCCTTCATGACTCGTGGACTCCAACTCCCAGAATTCCTGAGGCAACATGGCTCAGCTTGGAAACCTCTCCCTTTCCCCTCAGCAGGGCTGGCTCAGGAATTCTGGGAGTTGAAGTCCACGAGTCATAAAAGAGCCAAGGTTGCCTACCCCTGGTATAGGGCTTCCTGCCTGAGAAGGAGGTTGGACTAGAAGGCCTCCACGGTCCCTTCCAGCTCTGTTATTCTGTTTTGTTCCATTCTGTTCGCAAGTATGTAAAATCAATTAAGAACTTGGGACTTGGTGAGAAAGGTAGAAAGGGAGGGGGAAGGTTTTGATGAGTCAGGGGAAGGAAGCAATTAATTTGATACTTGAACCTGACCAATGGACCATGGTGAGGTCAGCTCTTTCAGGAAATGTGAGTCATTTGTAGTCAGACCAGCTGCTGAGGGAGTCTGGGATCAAAGGGAAAAAGGCATCAAATTATGTGTATCGGTCAAGTTGAGATCTAGGTGGAAAATCGTCACAGGATGTTAAATTGGTTGAAAGTGACCAACATAAATTTCAAATATCTCAGGGGCTGCCCCAAAGAAGAGGGAGTCAAGCTGTTCTCCAAAGCCCCTGAAGGCAGGACAAGAAGCAAAGGATGGAAACTAATCAAGGAGAGAAGCAACTTTAAAACTAAGGAGAAACTTCCTGACAGTGAGGACAATTAACCAGTGGAACAACCTGCCTCCAGAAACTGTGGATGCTCTAACACTGGAAGTTTTTAAGAAGAGACTGGACAGCCCTTTGTCTGAAATGGTATAGGGTTTCCTGCCTGAGCAGGGGGTTGGACTAGATGACCTCCAAGGTCCCTTCCAACTTTATTATTATTATTATTATTATTATTATTATTATTATTATTATTATTATTATTATTATTATTATTACTGTGGTTGTTATTATTACTGTTATTCTTATTCTTATTCTTATTATTATTATTATTATTATTATTATTATTATTATTACAATCTGGATCAGTCAGCAGGACCTGTGATTTGTCTGCTTTCGGACTCAGGAAAATTCTTTGTAGCCAAGTGTGTGATTTGGGCTGTTCTGGGTGAGGCATTTATATGGTATCTGTTTTATGTAGCTTTTTAAAATCTTTTGAGGTGTTCATGACTGGCTATTAAGTCATTGGCTGTTGTTTGCTTGTGCTGCCAAACCCTTGCCTCCTAAGTACTTGATAATTTGGCAATAGAATAGAATAGAATAGAATAGAATGGAATGGAATAGAATAGAATAGAATAGAATAGAATAGAATAGAATAGAATAGAATAGAATAGAATAGAATAGAATAGAATAGAATAGAATAGAATAGAATAGAATATGGAATAAGAGTAGAATATGGAATAAGAATAGAATAGAATAGAATAGAATAGAATAGAATAGAATAGAATAGAATAGAATAGAATAGAAAAGAGTAGAGTAGAGTAGAGTAGCGTAGCGTAGCGTAGCGTAGCGTAGAGTAGAGTAGAGTAGAGTAGAATAGAATAGAATAGAAAATAGAGAAGAGAAGAGAAGAGAAGAGAAGAGAAGAGAAGAGAAGAGAAGAGAAGAGAAGAGAAGAGAAGAGAAGAGAAGAGAGAATGGAATGGAATGGAATGGAATGGAATGGAAAAGAAAATAGAGAAGAGAAGAGAAGAGAAGAGAAGAGAAGAGAAGAGAAGAGAAGAGAAGAGAAGAGAAGAGAAGAGAGAATGGAATGGAATGGAATGGAATGGAATAGAATAGAATAGAATAGAATAGAATAGAATAGAATAGAATAGAATGGAATGGAATGGAATGGAATGGAATGGAATGGAATGGAATGGAATGGGAATAGAAATAGAAATAGAAATAGAAATAGAAATAGAAATAGAAATAGAAATAGAAATAGAAATAGAAATAGAAATAGAAAATAGAAATAGAAATAGAAATAGAAATATAATATGGAATAGAATAGAATAGAATAGAATAGAATAGAATAGAATAGAATAGAATAGAATAGAATAGAATGGAATGGAATGGAATGGAATGGAATGGAATGGAATGGAATTAGAGTAGAACAGAACAGAATAGAATAGAGTACAATTTTTATTGTCACTTTAAATGTACCCTAATCAGCATAGATTAAAATGAAGTTTCGTTGCATTCAGCTCTCAAAAAAATAACATTATGCATATACCCACCTGTACACACATATATGACACAAAGAAACATCAGAATCTACTTCAAATGTATACATACACCTGGCCGGGGGTGGGGGGAAGAATGCTGCAAATTTACAGATGGCATAAGGAACAAAACTGCTACAGAATCTAGTAGTTCTGCTATAAGTATCAGCTCTCCTATTGACTGATGGGCCTGTTTCCCAGGCTTCAATCATTCCCTGGCTGTTTTTGTGCCTGCTCGTCCAACAATCTTAGTTGCTGCAAAATTGAATGTATATTTTTATTCATTGCAATGTGAGGCTACCAATGAGTTCGGATCTCCTCGTCTGGCTGCTGGCTTGCATTCTTACAATCTGGTGGTTAGCTTCCCCCCGGTCTGTCCTACATAGTCACAGGGGTGATGTTTCTGCAGGCTCCCGCCTTTGGTTTGGTGGATGCTCAGTCTAGTGGCACTACAGGCAGTCCTCAATTTACGACCACATTTGAGCCCCAAATCTCTGTTTCTAAGCAGGACAGATGTTAAGTCCATTTTCCCCCATTTTACAACCTTTCTTGCCACATTTTTTAAGCAAATCGCTCCAGTTGCTAAGCTAGTAACATGACTGTTAAGTGAATCTGGCTTCCCCATTGACTTTGCTTGGCAGAAGGTCACAACAGGTGATCTCATGATCCCAGGGATGCTGCAGCCATCATTAGTATGAGTCAGTTGCCAAGTGTCCAGATTTGATCATGTGACCATGGGGATGCTGCAACGGTTGTAAGTGTGAAAATGGGTCATAAGTCACTTTTTTCAATGCCGTGATAACTTTGCTAGCTACCTGTGATGACCCAGGGCACAGCACCGAGGCAATGCAGTCAGTTGGCAATTCAAACAGTTCTTTTATTGCTCCAAATTTTCCCCAAATGCTCCCACTTTTGCTGGCAAGCCTCCAACAGAAGAACACACACACCCCTTCAGCCGACACTGGCTGAAAGTAGGTTCAAATACAGTCGGATTAGCATAAGAAAGTACTCAAGGCCATAGAGATAACAAGGATGAAAACATAAACTTAACGAGTCTGTTTGAATCCTAGCTTGCCTGAGCAGTTTTCAAAAGAGAGAATCCGAAATACAGTCCGAGGTCTTTAAACATACAGGTAACGTGGTCAGTCAATCCAATAATTCGAGTTTCCAGGTTTCCAAACAGAAATCACAGAACAAGAGATTAGCAACAATACACAACGCTCCAAGAAACAACGTTTGTTCCCAATAAATGCCCCTCCCCACAGCATCTCCTTAAATCTCATTCTCCAGGTGTGCCTTGTGGAGAAGGGCGGGATGCTCTCCTCCCGAGTAGATGAGCCTGCCTGCGTTGCTCCCTCCTTCTCTCCACTCTCTGTGCTTCAGGATCAGGAGGCGGTGGCCCTTGCTCAAATCCTGAACTCCTGTTCCTCCTGTCCCAATCCTGAAGGGCCCTGGTCTGCCTCGGCCTGCTCTTCCCCACTGAAGCCACAGACACCTCTCCCTCGGGCCCTCCACAGGGTCCCTTTCCAGCTCATTTTCCTCCGCAGATTCAGGCTCTGACGGAGACATGACACTACCACTGCAAACTACAGCCATCTACATTAAAATCTGCATTTTCAATTTTGCCTTCTCCTGATTCAATCCATTTTTCTATTTCTCATTTGTTGATTTGGACAACACTATCACAACCTCTGCTCAGCTTTGTTCTTGTATCCGCGTTTCATTTTTTTGGTCAGGAGAAAAAGTTGGTGGGCACTGCTGAGAACAAATAGCTTCCCAAAGTTTCCGTTGTATCCTTCAGCCATCCTCGGATGAAATGCCTCTCACTTTTTCTTGCACATCATTTATTCACAGCTTTTTTGTAAGTTCATTAGCTGCAAATTGGCACCCACCATTGCCCATCTTTCATGGAGATGGGATGAAGGCTAATTTTCCCCCATGCTTACATTCCATTGATTAAAGAGAGACCCCATAGAGAGTTGCCGTGTTTTCTCCTCTCCTTGAAAACTAAGCAGACTAAAATTACACAAGAGTGATCCACTAGTATTAGCTTTCCTTCCTTCCTTCCTTCCTTCCTTCCTTCCTTCCTTCCTTCCTTCCTTCCTTCCTTCCTTCCTTCCTTCCTTCCATCCATCCATCTTCTTTCCCTCCTTCCTTTTATTCTTCATCTTCCATCCTTCCTGCCTTTCCTTTTTTCCTTCCCTCCATTCTTCCATCTTCCTTCCATCCATCTTAGTTCTTTCCTTACTTCCTTACTTCCATCTTCCTTCCTTCCTTTTATTCTTCCATCTTCCTTCCTTCCTTCCTTCCGTTTATTTTTCCATCTTCCTTCCTTTTATTCTACCATCTTTCTTCCTTCCATTCTTCCTCCCTCCCTCCCTCCCTCTTTCTTTCTTTCTTTCTCTTTTTTTCTTTGTTTCTTTCTCCTTCCTTCCTTCCTTCCTTCCTTCCTTCCTTCCTTCTTTCCTTCCTTCCTTCCTTCCTCTCTCTCTCTCTCTCTCTCTCTCTCTCTCTCTCTCTCTCTCTCTCTCTCTCTCTCTCTCTCTCTCTCTCTCTCTCTCTCCCTTTCTTTCTCTCTCCCTTCCTTCCTTCCTTCCTTTCTCTCCTTATAACACACAGGAGAGCAAGTAAAATATGGAGCTTACTGAGACTATTCTTCTGAAACTCAGGTATATAGTCAGCTCCTCAAATATCTGAAATAGCCTCCCCAAAGAGACAGGTTTTAAAGCAGGAGCTGACAAGTCAGAACTAGTTGAAGATTCAGCTTAGACCAAACTTCCAAAATATGGGTGAAAATAAAGGTTCTCTCTGAGCTTGGGATTTTTTTGTTTTTTATTTTGCTTCTTGCAGATGTTTCATTACCCAACCAGCTTACGCTAGCACTGATGATGTTACCTACCTGGTTAATGAAACATCTGCAAGAAAATAACCAAGGTGAAGGAATGGCAGAGCCTGGGTCCGAGTGAAACGTGGGATCAGCCTAGAATCCCTAGATAACCACAAACGAATTCAGTCCCACCCCTACTGAGTGCCGTTGACTCTAATCTAACAATAACCAGGTGTTGAAATAAGGTCTCTTGTTTTGAGCAGAGGGTTGGACTAGAACAGGGATAGGCAACCTTGGCTCTTTTATGACTCATGGACTTCAACCCCCAGAATTCCTGAGCCAGCCATGCTGAGGGGAGAGGGAGAGGTTTCCAAGCTGAGCCATGCTGGCTGAGGAATTCTGGGAGTTGAAGTCCACGAGTCATGAAGGGGCCATAGTTCCCCCATGCTGGCTCAGGAATTCTGGGAGTTGAAGTCCACGAGTCATAAAAGACCCAAAGTTACCTACCCCTGGACAAGAAGATCTCCCAGGTCCTTTTCAGGTTTCCTTTTTTTCTATGATTCTCTCAGGATTTTCACATTGGACACTAACCAAGGAGAGAAGCAATCTGGAACTAAAGAGAAATTTCCTGAGAGTGAGAACAATTAATCAGTGGAACAACTTGCCTCCAGAAGTTGTGAATGCTCCAATACTGGAAATTTTTTAAGAAGAGACTGGACAGCCATTTGTCTGAAATGGTATAGAGCAAGGGTAGGCAACCTTGGCTCTTTTATGACTCATGGACTTCAACTCCTAGAATTCGTCAGCCAGCATGGGGGAAGTATGGCCCCTTCCTGACTGGTGGACTTCAACCCCCAAAATTCCTCAGCCAGCCATGCTGAGGGGAGAGGGAGAGGTTTCCAAGCTGAGCCATGCTGGCTCAGGAATTCTGGGAGTTGAAGTCCACGACTCATGAAGGGGCCATAGTTCCCCCATGCTGGCTGAAGAATTCTGGGAGTTGAAGTCCACGAGTCATAAAAGACCCAAGGTTGCCTACCCCTGGTATAGGGTTTCTTTCCTGAGCAGGGGATTGGACTAAATGACCTCCAAGGTCCCTTCCAACTTTATCTATCTATCTATCTATCTATCTATCTATCTATCTATCTATCTATCTATCTATCTATATCTATCTATCTATCTATCTACCTATTTATTTACTTATTTTGATGATGATGATGATGATGATGATGATGATGTCTGGGCAACCCTGAAGTTTCCAAGTAACACAAAAGCTGTGGAACCAGAGTCAACAATCCAAACAGCTGCTCCTTCCACCACTCCCAGTCTCCCAGTAGTGAAGTTTGCTGAAAAACGCTACCCCTTGAAAACGAATTCCAAAACTCCTGGAGATAAAGGAACAGCAACCAAAACTTCTTCTGCTGAAGAAGAAGGAAATCCTCTGTAGAAATCACAAAGCTGGGTTTAGCTTTAGGACTTTCTTCAAGAAGCTTAGATGTTCCTTCCTCTGTCTTGGGATTCAGCCCACCTTGGTTTCTCTCCTCTTTCCTCCTTTTAATCGGCTATGTCTTCGGGATAATTTATTAATTATGAGAAACCTTTTCCAGTTAATTAAGAGGTGCCGTTAGCACAGTGTGCCCCATTGTGGCTAAATTAATTCATTCCTTCTTGGGGGGGGAGAGGGGGAAGAGGAGGAGGAGAGACAAAGAAGAGAGGGAGAAGAAGGGAAAGCACCCCGAGGAGACTCTCCTGGAGCTTCACTTAATGTCAGTGCGCCAAACCTTGCATTATTCAATGTAAGTAATTAGGCAAAAAAAGCCCAAACACATCCATTATGTTGAGGACAACATGTCAAGGATGGCCAGGTTGGGGTCCCATCTCATTAAGCAGAAGGACTAAGTACAGATGTTGGATCATAAAACACAAAACTTGGATTGTTCCTCCTTCCTTCCTTCCTTCCTTCCTTCCTTCCTTCCTTCCTTCCTTCCTTCCTTCCTTCCTACCTTCCTTCCTTCCTTCCTTCCTTCCTTCTCCCTCCCTCCCTTCCTCCCTCCCTTCCTTCCTTCATCTGTCCCTTCCACATTTCCTTTCTCCCTCTCTCCCCTCCTTCCCTTCCTCCCTCTCCTCCCTCCCTCCCTCCCTTCCTTCTTTCCTCCCTCCTCTGCCTCCCTCCCTCCCTTCCTTCATCTGTCCTTTCTACATTTACTTTCTCCCTTCCTCCCCTCCTTCCCTTCCTTCCTTCCTTCCTCCCTCCCTCTCTTCCTTCCTTCCTTCATCTGTCCCTTCCTCATTTCCTTCCTCCCTCCCCTCCCCCTCCCTCTTCTTCCTTCTTCCTTCCTTCCCTCCTTCCTTCTTTCCTTTTCCTCCATCCCTTCCTTCCTTCCTTCCCTCCCTCCCTCTCTTCCTTCCTTCCTTCCTTCATCTGTCCCTTCCTCATTTCCTTCCTCCCTCCCCCTCCCCTTCCCTCTCCCTATCCTTCCTTCTTCCTTCCTTCCTTCCTTCCTTCCTTCCTTCCTTCCTTCCTTCTTTCCTTTTCCTCCATCCCTTCCTTCCTTCCCTCCCTCCCTTTCTACCACTCTCCCACTCTCCCTTCCTCATTTCCTTCCTCCCTCCCCCTCCCCCTCCCCCTCCCTCTTCTTCCTTCTTCCTTCCCTCCTTCCTTCTTTCCTTTTCCTCCCTTCCTTTCTTCCCTCCCTCCCTCTCTTCCTTCCTTCCTTCCTTCATCTGTCCCTTCCTCATTTCCTTCCTCCCTCCCCCTCCCCTTCCCTCTCCCTATCCTTCCTTCTTCCTTCCTTCCTTCCTTCCTTCCTTCTTTCCTTTTCCTCCATCCCTTCCTTCCTTCCTTCCCTCCCTTTCTACCACTCTCCCACTCTCCCTTCCTCATTTCCTTCCCTCCTTTCTTTTTTTTTTTAACTGTATAGTAACATTTATATAAGACAGTACTGGTAAATGTGCACATTAAAATATAAAGTTAGAAGAAGATAAAAGGAATGTACATTTCCATATACATTGCAGGAAAATACATTTGATATACCATATTAATGCAGATAAATCTAGCCAGAGGGATTACAGCAAATACATAGCATGCTAAAGGGACCATATACACACACTGAATTTCAGCTTCCACAGCCTTTTGAAAATGAAGACATGATCTATGGCTGAAACAAATATGGGTAGTGCTTGACTCATGACTAGAACCTAGCCCAAAATTCCTCCCTCCCTCCTTCCCTCGTTCCTTACCTCCCTCCCTCCCTCCCTTTCTTTTCTTTCTTCCTTCCTTAGTTCCTTCTCCATATGGGCCTAAGCTCTCAGAAACATAGCACCTTTATCTAACTTTTGAGAAAGTAACTTTATCATCAATCTCAGCCAATTTCTTGGGGGGGGGGTGTTATTGGCCAAGTTCCCTGCAATTAATCCCAAATGAAATGAGGTCCTCACTTCCCCACTTCCGTGTTCATAAAAACAGAACAACTCTGTGTGATCACCTGGGGTGGGTCCACTCAGTAGAAGAGTGAACGTTGACGTATATTTGAATAGAGTGAATGTTGACATATATTTGATTTGTGTTCTGCCCTTTGGAATGAATAGAGAAACCGGAAATCAACCTTCCCCTTATCCTGAGGCCTCCAATCACTAATGTGTGCACAAAGGCATGTGGTTAGGCAAAATAATACGCAAAATCCATTAAGTAATTCTGATTGCAAAAGATTAGGGTCAATTTCCATGGCTGAGCTATTGTCTCTACTAGATTCCTTGGGTTGAGGTGTGTGGGCATGGCCAATTATCCTTGGCAATCTGGAGGTCAATTATATTGAGTTATATAGGGAGCTGAAAGAATAGACAGTATCTCACCTGCAGTTTTTAAAAGTTCAGTGAAAAGATCTTTTGAAAGAATGCCCTGTACAGGAGGGCAGATTGCTTAAGCCAAAAGGACATTCCATCCTTTTCTTGATTATAAAGCAAAGCATGCCATCATATTTGACATTTAAAGACTCTCTCCCTTCCCTTTTCCTTCCTTCCTTCCTTCCTTCCTTCCTTCCTTCCTTCCTTCCTTCCTTCCTTCCTTCCTTCCTTCCTTCCTTCCTTCCATCTTCTTTTCATCTCATCTCATCTCATCATCTCTTTCCCCATCATATCCTATCTTCTCTTTTCTCTTACCTCTTATCTCTTATCTCCTCTTACCTTATCTTACCTTATCGTCCTTCCTCCCTTCTGCTATGTTTCCTCTTGTGGTTAAGATACCACGTTAGAAATCAGAAGACAGTGAGTTCTAGTTCCGTCTGAGGCATGAAAGCTGGATGGGTGACTTTGGGCCAATCACCATGAGATGGTAAGTTCTAGTCCCGCCTTAGGCATGAAAGCCAGTTGGGTGACTCTGGACCAATCACCAGGAGACAGTGAGTTCTAGTCCCGCCTTAGCCATGAAAGCCAGTTGGGTGACTCTGGACCAATCACCGGGAGACTGTGAGTTCTAGTCCCACCTTAGGGATGAAATCCAGCTGGGTGACTTTGGGCCAATCACCAGGAGACAGTGAGTTCTAATCCCACCTTAGCCATGAAAGCCAGTTGGGTGACTTTGGACCAATCACCGGGAGACTGTGAGTTCTAGTCCTGCCTTAGGCATGAAAGTCAGTTGGATGACTTTGGGCCAATCACCATGAGATGATGAGTTCTAGTTCCGCCTTAAGCATGAAAGCCAGCTGGTTGACCATGGACCATTGACCCTCTCTGAGCCCAAGCTACCTCACAGGGTTGATGTTGTGGGGAAAGGAGGAGGAGGAGGAGGAGGAGGAGGAAGTATTGGCTGGCTTGACTGGAGTTATTCATACAAATAATAAAAGCAGAATGCAAAGGAATAGATAAATAAATGTTTTGTCTGTGATGAAAACTTCTGCAGTCATCGCTGAGAATTAGATGCTCGGAGTAGAATGAACGTTCTCCTTATTTCAGAGATATACGGTAGTGGGGAGGTTGGGGAGAGACCTTTAGGTACCTCATATAATCCTGAAAAGATGGCAGGAGAAATTGTGTTATGTTTTTATGGAAAAGAATTCATCATCATAATAGAGAAGTGAAATGGAAAGTGGCAGGGGGAAAAAAAACAAACACTTTAATAACCCCATTCGGACTTCAGTTAGGATTGAAGCCCGGATGTGAAAGCTCACGGCAACCTGGCCAAGGGTTATATTACTTGTCACTTTTATATACCTCCTTTCCCGAGGAAGACACCATTCCATCTCTCCAATTATAGTTTCTCCCAAGAGGAAATGAGGAAGAGAGCAGAAAATCCATTCGTGGGCATCCAGCATGTCTTTCAAATGGCGGATTGTCTGCAGCAACTTGGAAACCGAAGATTATCTTCAACTCCGGTCCTGTTCAACAGGGCGGGAAATTATTTCTCTCGAAATGCAGTGGCCCAATGCTTCTTTGTATAGGTGGTCCTCGGCTTGCAACAGTTCATTTAGTGACCATTTCAAGTGACAACGTCACTGAAAAAAGTCACTTATGACCAATGGTGGGATTCAGCTGGTTCGCACCACTTCGGCGGAACCGGTAGGTAATTTTTTGTTGCCCAGGGCCAGAATGGACTTCCAGAAGCAGCATCCACACAGAGAACTGATGGTTCACCTATTTGAATCCCACTACTGGATAGCTAGCTAGGTAGCTAGATAGCTAGATAGCTAAGTAGCTAGGTAGCTAGCTAGTTAGCTGGATGGATGGATGGATGGATGGATGGATGGATGGATGGATGGATGGATGATAGATAGATAGATAGATAGATAGATAGATAGATAGATAGATAGATAGATAGATAGATAGATAGAGTGGTGGGATTCAGCCAGTTCGCACCACTTTGGAAGAACCGGTAGCTAATTTTTTGTTGCCCGGGCCCAGAATGGACTTCTGGAAGTGGCATCTGCACAGAGAACTGGTGGTTCACCTATCTGAATCCCACTACTGGATAGCTAGCTAGGTAGCTAGATTGCTAAGTAGTTAAGTAGCTAGCTAGTTAGCTGGATGGATGGATGGATGGATGGATGGATGGATGGATGGATGGATGGATAGATAGATAGATAGATAGATAGATAGATAGATAGATAGATAGATAGATAGATAGATAGAGTGAGTGAGTGAGTGAGTGAGTGAGTGAGTGAGTGAGTGAGTGAGTGAGTGAGTGAGTGAGTGAGTGAGTGAGTGAGTAAGTGGTGGGATTCAGCCAGTTTGCACCACTTTGGCAGAACCGGTAGCTAATTTTTTGTTGCCCAGGCCCAGAATAGACTTCTGGAAGCAGCATCTGCACAGAGAACTGGTGGTTCACCTATTTGAATCCCACTACTGGATAGTTAGCTAGGTAGCTAGGTAGCTAGGTAGCTAGGTAGCTAGGTAGCTAGGTAACTAGCTAGATGGATGGATGGATGGATGGATGGATGGATAGATAGATAGATAGATAGATAGATAGATAGATAGATAGATAGATAGATAGATAGATAGATAGATAGATAGATAGATAGATAGATAGATAGATAGATAGATAGATAGATAGATAGATAGATAGATAGATAGAGTGGTGGGATTCAGTCAGTTCGCACCACTTTGGCAGAACCGGTAGCTAATTTTTTGTTGCCCGGGCCCAGAACGGACTTCTGGAAGTGGCATCTGCACAGAGAACCAGTTGTCCACCTATTTGAATCCCACCACTGCTTATGACCCTTTTTCACACGATCCCCATGGTAGCACCTCCATGGTCACATGATCAACACTCGGATGCTTTGCAACTGACTCATATTTGTTGTTTTTTCTGTTATTTTTATTTTTATTTTTATTATTGTAGGACGTCCTGGACAATGGGATGAGAATGCTATGGTGAAACTGTAGATGTCAGTTGCTTTTTTGTTTATGAGGTTTTCATTCCACCTTTATTATTATTTTTAACCAACAAGTCAAGGTCAAGAAGACACCAAACCTTCCTCCTATTTTTCCTACAACTACAATTATGTGTGTGTGTGTGTGTGTGTGAAAGAGAGAGAGGGTGGGAGGGAGAGAGAGAGAGAGAGGGAGGGAGGGAGGGAGGGAGGGAGGGAGAAGTCACCCAGTTGGACTAGAACTCACAATCTCCTGGTGATTGTTCCAAAGTTACCTAGACCAAGGGTCCCAAACCCCTGATTTGTGGACAGTACCAGGCCGCAGCATGACAGCAACCAGTCCACACAAACAAGCAAAGTCCCATTCCTGGGATGCAGGGAGCATACAAAACCATGCACCTTTTTCCGCAGAACCAGTCCCTGGTGCCCAAAAGGTTGGGGACCTCTGACCTAGACAGCTTTCTTACCTAAGGAAGGACTAGAACTCACCATCTCCTGGTGATAGAATAACAGAGCTGGAAGGAACCCTAAAGGTCTTCTAGTCCAACTTCCTGCTCAAACAGGAGACCCTATACCAGGGGTAGGCTACCTTGGCTCTTTTATGACTCGTGGACTTCAACCCCCAGAATTCCTGAGCCAGCCATGCTGAGGGGAAAGGGAGAGGTTTCCAAGCTGAGCCATGCTGGCTCAGGAATTCTGGGAGTTGAAGTCCACGAGTCATGAAGGGGCCACAATTCCCCCATGCTGGCTGAGGAATTCTGGGAGTTGAAGTCCACGAGTCATGAAGGGGCCATAGTTCCCCCATGCTGGCTCAGGAATTATGGGAGTTGAAGTCCACGAGTCATGAAGGGGCCATAGTTCCCCCATGCTGGCTGAGGAATTCTGGGAGTTGAAGTCCACGAGTCATGAAGGGGCCACAATTCCCCCATGCTGGCTGAGGAATTCTGGGAGCCGAAGTCCGCAAGTCATAAAAGGGCCAAAGTTTCTCCCATGCTGGCTGAGGAATTCTGGGAGTTGAAGTCCACGAGTCATGAAGGGGCCACAATTCCCCCATGCTGGCTGAGGAATTCTGGGAGTTGAAGTCCACGAGTCATGAAGGGGCCATAGTTCCCCCATGCTGGCTCAGGAATTATGGGAGTTGAAGTCCACCAGTCATGAAGGGGCCATAGTTCCCCCATGCTGGCTGAGGAATTCTGGGAGTTGAAGTCCACAAGTCATGAAGGGGCCATAGTTCCCCCATGCTGGCTCAGGAATTCTGGGAGTTGAAGTCCACGAGTCATGAAGGGGCCATAGTTCCCCCATGCTGGCTGAGGAATTCTGGGAGTTGAAGTCCGCGAGTCATGAAGGGGCCACAATTCCCCCATGCTGGCTGAGGAATTCTGGGAGTTGAAGTCCACAAGTGATGAAGGGGCCATAGTTCCCCCATGCTGGCTGAGGAATTCTGGGAGTTGAAGTCCACAAGTGATGAAGGGGCCACAATTCCCCCATGCTGGCTCAGGAATTCTGGGAGTGGAAGTCCACAAGTCATGAAGGGGCCATAGTTCCCCCATGCTGGCTCAGGAATTCTGGGAGTTGAAGTCCACAAGTCATGAAGGGGCCATAGTTCCCCCATGCTGGCTGAGGAATTCTGGGAGTTGAAGTCCACAAGTCATGAAGGGGCCATAGTTCCCCCATGCTGGCTGAGGAATTCTGGGAGTTGAAGTCCGCGAGTCATGAAGGGGCCACAATTCCCCCATGCTGGCTGAGGAATTCTGGGAGTTGAAGTCCACAAGTGATGAAGGGGCCATAGTTCCCCCATGCTGGCTGAGGAATTCTGGGAGTTGAAGTCCGCAAGTCATGAAGGGGCCATAGTTCCCCCATGCTGGCTGATGAATTCTGGGAGTTGAAGTCCGCAAGTCATGAGGGGGCCACAATTCCCCCATGCTGGCTGAGGAATTCTGGGAGTTGAAGTCCACAAGTGATGAAGGGGCCATAGTTCCCCCATGCTGGCTGAGGAATTCTGGGAGTTGAAGTCCGCAAGTCATGAAGGGGCCATTGTTCCCCCATGCTGGCTGAGGAATTCTGGGAGTTGAAGTCCACGAGTCATGAAGGGGCCACAATTCCCCCATGCTGGCTGAGGAATTCTGGGAGTTGAAGTCCACGAGTCATGAAGGGGCCATAGTTCCCCCATGCTGGCTCAGGAATTATGGGAGTTGAAGTCCACCAGTCATGAAGGGGCCATAGTTCCCCCATGCTGGCTGAGGAATTCTGGGAGTTGAAGTCCACAAGTCATGAAGGGGCCATAGTTCCCCCATGCTGGCTCAGGAATTCTGGGAGTTGAAGTCCACGAGTCATGAAGGGGCCATAGTTCCCCCATGCTGGCTGAGGAATTCTGGGAGTTGAAGTCCGCGAGTCATGAAGGGGCCACAATTCCCCCATGCTGGCTGAGGAATTCTGGGAGTTGAAGTCCACAAGTGATGAAGGGGCCATAGTTCCCCCATGCTGGCTGAGGAATTCTGGGAGTTGAAGTCCGCGAGTCATGAAGGGGCCACAATTCCCCCATGCTGGCTCAGGAATTCTGGGAGTGGAAGTCCACAAGTCATGAAGGGGCCATAGTTCCCCCATGCTGGCTCAGGAATTCTGGGAGTTGAAGTCCACAAGTCATGAAGGGGCCATAGTTCCCCCATGCTGGCTGAGGAATTCTGGGAGTTGAAGTCCACAAGTCATGAAGGGGCCATAGTTCCCCCATGCTGGCTGAGGAATTCTGGGAGTTGAAGTCCGCGAGTCATGAAGGGGCCACAATTCCCCCATGCTGGCTGAGGAATTCTGGGAGTTGAAGTCCACAAGTGATGAAGGGGCCATAGTTCCCCCATGCTGGCTGAGGAATTCTGGGAGTTGAAGTCCGCAAGTCATGAAGGGGCCATAGTTCCCCCATGCTGGCTGATGAATTCTGGGAGTTGAAGTCCGCAAGTCATGAGGGGGCCACAATTCCCCCATGCTGGCTGAGGAATTCTGGGAGTTGAAGTCCACAAGTGATGAAGGGGCCATAGTTCCCCCATGCTGGCTGAGGAATTCTGGGAGTTGAAGTCCGCAAGTCATGAAGGGGCCATAGTTCCCCCATGCTGGCTGAGGAATTCTGGGAGTTGAAGTCCGCAAGTCATGAAGGGGCCATTGTTCCCCCATGCTGGCTGAGGAATTCTGGGAGTTGAAGTCCACAAGTCATGAAGGGGCCATAATTCCCTCATGCTGGCTGAGGAATTCTGGGAGTTGAAGTCCACGAGTCATAAAAGAGCCAAGTTTGCCTACCCCTGCCCTATACCATTTCGGACAAATGATTTTCCAACCCTTCTTAAAAATCTCCAGTGTTGGAGCACCCACAGCTTCTGGGTCTGAAGTCACTCCAATGACTTTCAGTCTAGAACTCACAGTCTCCTGGTGATTGGTCCAAACTCACCCAGCTGACTTTCATGCTTAAGGCAGGACTAGCACCCATCATCTCCTGGTTAACAGAATTGGCTGCTTCCCCAAACCCCTTTTTTTTCAGTAGAAGTCCATTAAGAGAGGCTGGATAGTCTTCCGTCCAAAATGCTTGAGTAGATCCACCCCTGAACAAACGACTGACCTAGCTAACTTCCCTTCCTTACCACATTATTCTGTCACTGGAGAATAATCATATTACCTCTTCTTCAATTTTGGTTCAATTTCCACGCAAATGTAAACAAATCCAATTTAGTTCTGCTTGGGGATCCTAATTGCTGTTTTCCAGCATATGGCACCCAGCACAGGATGCAGAAGTTGTTTTTAAAAAAAAATCCCTTTTTGCTATGCAGATAAAACAACAGATGCTGGATTTTGGAAAGGAGAAAGGTGGCTAGAGCATGAACTTCGCTGACCCCATTGTCTGAGTCTCATTTCACAGAGGTATATAAAACTCTTGGTTGTTTGGCTGAAAAAAAAACCCACCATAAAATTCAATGACACTGAATAGCAGCCAACACTGTTGTAAAAAAAATAATAAAATGGATTGTGTGTGAGATCTATTCAGTTCCCTTGTATTTCAACAAAACACACTGAAGCCTGTTTAATTTTCTCATCCTGTTGAAATGCTTCCATTCACAGAAACACACACACATACAAGCACACACATTGGTCTAGATGATTTAAAAAAAAAACACCTCATATTGTTCCAGGTAGCCCTCGACTTACAATTGTTTGCTTAATGATCCCAAAGCTGCTTTTTTTCAGGAAGCAACTGGACTTTCTTGGGTTTTTTTTCTATGAAGATGTTTCACTTCTCATCCCAGAAGGTTCTTCAGTTCTGACTGGATGGTGGGGGAATGGAAGGATTTATACTCCTTGCAGACAGCTCGTCATTTGCATTTTTTCAGAGGATCACTGAGGCCACCTGGAGGCTTATCTGTGTCCTCAGGGTCACCTGAGTGGTGCAAATGGGTGGTGGAGCCTTCTTGGAACTCCTGAAAGGACCGTGTGGTAGAATGGAGATAGATGGTGTCGTATCCCTCCACTTCTGTTGAGAGAGGGCTGTTCAGTTTGGACACAGATGGCCTCTTTGAACATCTTCAAAGAAAAACAAGACAGTTTAGTTGCCTTGTGAACAATAACCATAACCATAACAATAACAAAGTTGGAAGAGACATCGGAAGTCATCTACATAAGAACATGAGAAGAGCCATGCTGAATCAGGCCAAAGCCCATCGAGTCCAGCATTCTGTGTCCCACAGTGGCCCACCAATTGTACATGGGGATCTTGAGCAGAAAGAGAAGGCAAAACCCTCCCTTTCCCTTGACCCCCAACAAATGGTACCCAAGGGAATCCTGCCTGCCTCAACCAACTTAGAGGCGGCACATGGACATCCGTTTTAATAGCCACCGATACACTTGGCCTCCATGAATCTGTCTGACCCTGCCTTGAAGCTATCAAGGCTGACAGCTGTCATGACCTCTTCTGGAAGTGAATTCCATAAACCAACGGTCTAGTCCAACCCCCTGCTCAGGCAGGTAACCCTTAGGGTTTCCTGAGCAGGGGGTTGGACTAGAAGACCTCAAGGTCCCTTCCAATTCTGCTATTCTGTTACTCTGAAATGTTCTACTTTTTCATCTTCCTGAAGTACCTTCATAGTGAGTCCTTTCAAACTTATCTAGTTAAATGAGAATGTGTAAACTGAGGTTATTTATCGTGTTTGGCTTTGGCCAGTTAGATCCTTTCATTAAATGGCTGCTGTGTCAGAGAATTCAAGGTTTTTATGGCCTATAAACAGGCTGTGTTCACCATGGAATCACAATAATGGCAGACTCAGATTTCTGTCTTTTGTTCCGTTGGTTATTTACCAGAACTAGAAACCTGTGGCACCTTGAGACTGCAAACTTATTCAGACATGCTCGGTTGCTGGGACAGAGATTTACATTTTAATAAGATTTTAGCTTATTTACAGACCAACCCAAAATGCAAACGGATATACAATTATCCTCCGAGGTTCATATTTCTTCATGGTTTTGCAAACCAAAGATGTACTGTAGTCAGAATATATCGTATGACTTATTATTGATCAAATATATATTAGAGAAAACTGAACAGTCATGCCTGGATTGGTAAAAGTATACCTGTGTGCATTACATTAGCAGGAATTGTTTGTAAAACTCTTAAGCAGAAGTAGAGATAAAATGTGCAGGTTTGGAGAAATGTATCTGAGAAAATATACCCCTGGGTTTAAACAGAAAGTTTAGAAAAATGAGAAACTAGATGAAATTTAACTTGGGAGTCATCCATTGACATTTAGGCAAGAAAAAAACCAAATGTATAGGCATAGTACAGGGGGTATCTTGCTCAGTAGCAGTAATTGCGAGAGGGACCTCGGAGTCCTAGTGGACAATCACTTAAATAGGAGCCACCAGTGTGCTGCAGTTGCCAAAAAGGCCAACACAGTGCTAGGCTGCATTAACAGAGGGATAGAATCAAGATCATGTGAAGTGTTAATACCACTTTACAAGGCCTTGGTAAGGCCACACTTGGAATCCTGCATCCAATTTTGGTCACCACGATGTAAAAAAGATGTTGAGACTCTAGAAAGAGTACAGAGAAGAGCAACAAAGATGATTAAGGGAATGGAGGCTAAAGCATTTAAGGAACGGCTGCTGGAATTGGGTATGTCTAGTTTAATGAAGAGAAGGACGAGGGGTGACATGATAGCAGTGTTCCAGTATCTCAGGGGCTGCCCCAAAGAAGAGGGAGTCAAGCTATTTTCCGAAGCACCTGGAGGCAGGACACGAAGAAATGGATGGAAACGAATCAAGGAGAGAAGCAACCTACAACTAAGGAGAAATTTCCTGACAGTGAGAACAATTAACCAGTGGAACAGCCTGCCTCCAGAAGCTGTGAATGTTCCAACACTGGAAGTTTTTAAGAAGAGACTGGACAGCCATTTGTCCGAAATGGTATAGGGTTTCCTGCCTGAGCAGGGGGTTGGACTAGATGACCTCCAAGGTCACTTCCAACTTTATTACTATTATTATTATTGTTGTTGTTGTTGCTGTTGTTACTATTATTATTATATTTGGATGTGGGGACATCGTTAAAATTAAATAGTTTATTTAACTTTGTCGTTGGCTTACATAAGTTCATTTAATGACCGTTCAAAGTTACAACAGTGCTGAAAAAAAGTGATTTATGACCAGTTTTCATACTTATGACCATTGCAGCATCCCCATGGTCATGTGATCAAAACTCGACAGATACTTTGTGGTTCCAGAGTTTCTGACTTTAAAAGCAAACGCTTATGAGATGGAGCTGCCCACTCCACGAACGAGAGGCAAGCCAGCAAGAAGAATACAGAATAGTGTGTAGCGTTTTACAGAGTGTCCTCATTTAATGATCACAGTTGGGGCTGGCCACACCAATGCTAAGCCACACAGTCATTAAGCGAAACATCACATGCCCATGATGGACTTACCACCTCACTTCCACCACAGTCTTAGGCAAATCACAATCACCTCACAAATCAACACAACATCACCTGACTGTGACATGTGACTTCCTGACAGCTTCTCCATTGACTTTGTTAGAAGCCAGGTATAGTGTTTGGATGGTGATAAAAAGACTGTGGGGATGTTGTGATGGTCGTAAACGTGAGGAATGGTTGTGAAGTTACTTCTTCAGTGCCGTCGTAATTGTGAAAGGTCACTAAACAGGGCGACTGTATTCTTGCACAGAGTCTCCTTTTGTTTTGTAAGGTGATTTTTTTTTAAGATTTTTTTTTTATGGTGGTGGATTTTCCTAATGCAGCAATTATTGATTGATTTTCTGTCTGGTTACATGGAAAATAATAAAAGAAACCATTATATATAAAAAAAACCTACATTTACTGCCGATCTTTAGTTAGAAAATTCCCCCGCTCTTTTTTGCATAATTCCTTTCCATTTCCTCATTATTCACACTTCTCAAAAAGAACATTTCTACAAGTATGCATTTAAATATATCAAGATGCACAGTCAGATGAGTAGATGATCTTAAAATACATATTTAAAGACGCATTCCAGGAGCTACATTGCCGCAGTAGACTGAATATCAAATCCAGTGAAGGTTCAGTCTTGCTGATCTAACGGTTGTTCCACAAGGCAGATCAACTAATTTGGAACTGGATTTAATTTCCTAAGCATTTGTAGTGAGAAGCCAAAATAATAATAATAATAATAATGAATAGGTAGAGCATCAGGATAAGATTTGCCAGGGTAAGGGAACACAGATGGACCTCAACTTACAACAGTTCATGTAGTGTCCGTCTGAAGTTACAACAGCACCCAAAAAAGTTATTTATAATCAGTTTTCACACTTACGATCCATTGCAGCATCCCCAGGGATACAATCAAAATTCAGAGGCTTGGCAAATGACACGTATTTAGGACGGTTGAATCAGGAGCAGGCAAATGTGAGAATATACATTTTTATGTAGATGGCTGTGTTTTGCAATGGTTGTTAGCAAAGTCACAACGGTACTGAAAAAGTGACTTAATGTTCTGTCCCAGCCTACGTGAGTCCTTGTTAACTCACAAGGACCAACCCCTCTTTTAACAAGTAGGCTGGAAATGCAGGAAAAACAAAACCCTTTTATTAATTAGGTACAGACCTGCAAAATGTCCCAAAAGCAAAGGCAAACAAAACACGATGCAAACGGAGAATTGTTCACAGGCAAGGCAAATATGATTCCATGAAACTTGAGTCCTTTACAAATGGTTGCCTTCAGCAACCAGCACTGCCCACACCTTCCCTTTTTATTATGCAGACCCAAGGTGTGGCTTCTCAATGCCTTCTCCTCCTCCCTTGGAGTCGCCCCATTGCCTCCCTCTGTCCTGCTCTTGTTGCCTGTCTGCATTTGCGAGCGTCTATGATCTCTTCCAGCTGTGAGTCCTCAGAGTCTGACTCAGTTTCCCCACACAGCTGGGTCTCAGCCTGAGCATGATTGGAGAGGCCAAGCTCTTCATCAGATTGTAAGTCCTGGAGCTCATCAGAGCCTTCCTCCAACTCTGATGTCTCTCCAGGCCCGTCCTCTTCCTCCTCCGATTCCCCAGACTCAGCTGCCAGATCCACTGGCTGGCACAAGACTGTTTTTTACCCTGTCAGCATCCACAAGGGTCACATGATCAAAATTCAGACGCTTGGCAACTGACTCGTATTTGTGATGGATGCAGTGTCCCGGGGTCACGTGATCCCCTTTTGGCAATCTTCTGACTAGCAAAGTCAAAATGGGAAGTCAGGTTCACTTAACAGCTTGTTACTAACTGCACAACTGCAGTGATTCACTTAACGACTGTGGCAAGGAAGGTCGTAAAATGGGGCAAAACTCACTTAACAACTGTCTTGCTTAGCAACAGAAATTTTGAGTTCGGTTGTAGCCATAACTCAAAGCATTACATGTACTACATTATTTTTCCCCTAGACCAAAAATCGATCATTTTTAGTTTTGCCTTCATTTCTCTATTTTTTTCCTCCCTGAAATGCCTAATATAATATACCGTTTTTTACAACAGGCCTTTTTATGATCTTGTACCAGGACAAATTATGATTATAATTTGAACATGCTATCATCCTGGAAGATTAAACATTTACTTCTTAACCAACTAAAGGGGATGTCACCAAATGTCTGCCACTCAATCATTTTTGGATACTGTATTAGCTTATTTTGATGTTTCCTTTTGAACCTCAGAAATCCATCTCAGTCAGTTTCTTTAAATTTATGTTCTTTTCAGTCACCCAGTTTCTCATTAATGGACATAAATGTATTTGCGATGACCAATTTCTTTCATTAAAGCCACTTAGTGTCTACATGTGCATTCCCACTAGGGAGCAATGCCCTGAATGTTAGGTCCCTGTCCCAGAGGGAAAGTATCATTTGTAACTGGAAATAGTTCCAAGTTACAGCAAGCCATCAATCAACCCAAATGGGCCCATCGACATGTACGGTTAATCTTGCCTCAACTGTTATTTGTGTATTTCTATAGCTATGGAACAAATAAAAAAAAAGGCAGGACAAGAAGCAACGGATGGGAACTTATCAAGGAGAGAAGCAACCTAGAACTAAGGAGAAATTTCCTGACACTGAGAACAATTAATCAGTGGAACAACCTGCCTCCAGAAGTTATGGGTGATCCAACACTGGAAGTTTTGAAGAAGAGATTGTATAACCATTTGTCTGACATGGTATAGAGCAGTGGTTCTCAACCTTTTTCAGGTTGAGACCCCACTTGCGCCGCCCATGCGCGGCGCGACCCCGACTCCCCCTGCACGTGCGTGTGCGCACGCACAACGGGCCGATCCGCGCATGTGCTGCACGTGCGCAACAACAAAACAAACAAAATGGCGGACCGCGACGGGCTGATCTGCGCATACACGGCGCACGCGCGACCAAAAAATTAAAATGGCGGACCGCGACGGCCCGATCCGCACATGCGTGGCGTGCACATGATGGCCCGAACCGCGCATGCGCGGTGCGCGCGCGACAAAAAAAAACAACCAAAATGGCGGACCGCAACAGGCCGATCCGCACATGTGCGGCACGCGCGCAACAAAAAAAAACAAAAAATAAAAAAATAAAAAATGGCGGACCGCGGTGTCTAGCGACCCCCGTGAAACGGTCGTTCGACCCCAAATGGGGTCGCGACCCATAGGTTGAGAACCGCTGGTATAGAGTCTCCTGCTTGAATATTTGAGGGAACTAGGTATGTCTAGATCCCTAGTCCCTAGTCCCCAGGATGACATGATAGCAGTCTTTTGCTACTTGAGGGACGGTCTCAGAAAAGAGAGGGGTTGATGTATTCTCCAAAGCACCTGAGGGCAAGACAAGAAGTAACAGGTGGGCAATCGTTAGATGCAACCTAGAACCACGGAGACATTTCCTGACAGTGAGAACTATGAATCAGTGGACAGGCTTGACTCCAGAAGCTGTGAATGCTCCACCACAGGACGTTTTTCAGAAGAGATCGGACAGCTATTTGTCTGCAATGATATACGATCTCCTGCTTGAACCGAGGTTAGACTAGAAGACCTCCGGGACCGCTTCCGATTCTTATTCTGTTAAAACAGAATTTCTAGTCCTTACAGGGGAAGCCCAAGAAGGAACTGAGGGTCACATTGCCTTTATGGATAGAAAATTCTCAAAGAGCACCAATGAATTCTCAAAGTGTCCGTTTTATATAACAGAGGGCTAAACAAACAAACAAACAAGCAAGCAAGCAAAAGGCAATGGTAAAAGCAGTCCTTGACTGAGTGTATAATTTTGTGGGGTCAACATCAGGGGTGGGATTCAGCCAGTTCGCACCAGTTCGACAGAACCGGTAGCTAATTTTTTGTTGCCCAGGCCCAGAACAGACTTCCGGAAGTGGCATCCACCCAGAGAACTGGTTGCTCACGTATTTGAATCCCACCACGGCTCAACACTGGCTGTTAATTGGAACCATTGTTTCAGTCAGGGTGAAGATACTACAAGAAGTAAAATACGGGGAGCAAGACTTAGATCTGTGTGAGAGGCTTCCAATTAAATTTTGGGATGAACCACAGACTGCAGTCAGAATGTTTTTCCTTTGTTATGTACACAGTGACTTCTTAGAAATAAAGCCTATTTGTTTCTGTTTTTTTAGTAGAAGATTGAAATTAAGTTAAACAGGGCACAGAATCTGGTAGGGAGGGATTAAGGTCACAGACCAATTAGAGCTGAAAAGGAATCAAACTTGCTTACAAGCATTTCACTACCCAACTAGGTATTGCTACTGAACATAATTTGTTCCCTCTTTATATCCAGTAACTTAGTTTTCCCATTGCTAGTCCCCTAGGAGGAGGAGGAGGAGAGGAGGAGGAGGAGGAGGAGGAGGAGGAGGAGGAGAAGAAGAAGTAACTTAGTTTTCCCATTGCTAGCCCCTTGATTAGGATGTTGTTTCCTACTTGCTTGTTTATCTGGTGATAATCCCTGCTTATCTGGGTATAAACTGCTTGAGTGTGATGGTTCTGATAGATGAGACCAATTAAAAGAACTTCAAGGCCACACTTGGAAAACTGCATCCAGTTTTGGTCACCATGATGTAAAAAAGATACTGAGACTCTAGAAAGAGGGCAGAGAAGAGCAACAAAGATGATTAGGGGACTGGAGGCTAAAACATATGAGGAACGGTTCCTGGAATTGGGTATGTCTAGTTTAATGAAGAGAAGGATGAGGGGGGGGACATGATATCAGTCTTCCAGTATATCAGTATATCTTTGGCTGCCCAAAGAAGAGGGAATCAAGATATTCTCCAAAGCGCCTGAGGGAAAGACAAGAAGCAATGGATGGAAACTAACCAAGGAGAGAAGCAACCTAGAACTAAGGAGAAACTTCCTGACAGTTAGAACAATTAACCAGTGGAACAACCTGCCTCCAGAAGTGGTGAATGCTCCAACACTGGAAGTTTTTAAGAAAAGCCTGGACAGCCATTTGTCCGAAATGGGATAAGGTTTCCTGCCTGAGCAGGGGATTGGACTTGATGACCTCCAAGGTCCATTCCAACATTATGATGATGATGATGATGATGATGATGATGATGATGATGACAAGGAATTCTTCCTCAAGGAACATTTTTATTTGGCTACAAAATAACGGCACATACAAAGGTGAACCCATGACTAAATTCCCCTCCCCTAGCTACGTAGCTTAATCCACCGTTAGAAGTTTGGGAAGTCAGCCCTGCCCAGAGAAGGAAATATTTTGGGGAATATTAAATAGGGAGAATATTATATTGCCTCAAAGGATCTTAAAGAGGCAGAAAAGTATGCCCAGTTTTCTTAATAGCCCCAAATCTCCCTCCCCCAAGCAGAAACCAGCTCTGTACAAATGCAGATGTAAATAATCCAGGAAGCTAGAAGATTAAGAAGACAAAGACACCTAAAATCTACATAACCCCCCCCAAACTCTAAGACAAGACATAATAGGATTAACACAAAGATACCAAAGTCACACTCAGACTCAGGTCAAAGTTCATGCCACAGGAACAACTCTAAACAAAAGGCCCCAGAGGGTATAAAAACTCACTCCCTACATGTGCTCACTCTCTTCTCTTCCAGAGCCATCTTTCTGTCTGGCTCTCCTCTTCAATAAACTGCAACCTTCTTTCTATAGCAGTTGCCGTATTGTTTATCCCGGCTTGGACTGAACCATGATGAAGACTTTTCCTTCAACAGTTACAAAGTTACAAGTTGCAATTCCTACCCCAATTTGCTGTCATAAATCACATTCACCAATTGTTAGAAAACACGGGCACTCCTCCCAGCATTCCATCCCACCAAAATGTTATCAGCAATGACCTTGAACTGTTTTGGCTAACTGAGAAGTACCCCTCCTTCCTTCTTCTATGCTAAATATGTGGCAACGAAGACAGCATTAAAAATGGCTTCAGTTCGGTTTGTCACAGTGTTGACATCGAGAGGATGCATTCTGGTCTTTCCGTTTCCTCCTTACCTTTTGAATGGTGTGTAAACGTGGTTCATCTCTGTGTGTCTGTTGACGGCTGATTTGTCTGAATGCCAAACTTCCAGATTTTCCTAGCATGTTTGGATTAGGCTTGTTCTGGGACGCTCCCAGTTTCGCAGTTGAAACTACGGTTGAGTCCTTTACAGTTCATCATTGGTTTGTATAACCAACCTGACATTAAAATTAGGTGCTGAGTGACTGTTACGGTCTCCCTGATTGGAACGTGACTGTCAGCACTAATGCAGCTGCTGACCACATCAATTTTCTTTAAAGGGTTTTTTTTTAACTGATTAACCATTACAAATTGATTAACCTTTGTTCCCAAAGAAAATGAAAATCAGGTTTTGGATACTTGACACAATGCAGATTGTAATTATGGCTCCTGTAGTAATGTCTTGTTACCACTTCCACGCTGGCATGCTCATTAGGTCTTCCGTCAGAAGCTCTTTCTGTGTTTCTAACTGTCGCAGTGATTACGATGCTCTTGCAATGCTTTAGGAAAGGCAACTGGAATTATAGCAGCATTTTCACAGCCTATGATTTTCCTAGTAGAGTTTTTTTTTTTGTCCTAGCAGAGAACAAGTAGTCCTCAACTGACATTTCATTTAGTGACCGTTCAAAGTTACCACCGTTTTTCACACTTGCAGCATCCCCATGCTCAGCTGATCAAAATTCAAATCCTTGACAACTGGTTCCTATGTATGACCGTTGCTGTGTCCCACGGTCATGCGATTTCCCCTTTTCCGACCTTCTGACCAGCAAAGTCAACGGGGAAGCCAGATTTACTTAACAACCATGTCACTAACTTAACCACTGTGGCAAGAAAGGTCATAAAATGGGGCAAAACAAATGTCTCATTTAGCAACAGAAATGTTGGGCTCCATTTGGTCATAAATCGAGGACTACCTGTGTCATGGATTATAACGTCCCGCTCTAAGACAGGATACTTACGGGACCGTCTTCTGCCACATACTTCCCTACGACCGGTGAGAGCACACAGGGTTGGCCTCCTCCGGGTCCCGTCAGCGAAACAATGTCGGCTGGCGGGCCCTAGGGGGAGGGCTTTCTCTGTTGTGGCGCCCGCCCTCTGGAACCAACTGCCTCCTGAAGTCTGCATTTCTCCAACACTCCCGGCCTTCCGTAAAAACCTTAAAACCTACCTTTGCCGGCAGGCCTGGGGATGATTGTGGATTGAATGGTGAATATGAGTGGGTGTTAGTTTGTTTTTTAGATATTTTTGTTTGGACTTGTATTGAAATTTGATGTTTTATATACATGTTGTTAGCCGCTCCGAGTCTCCGGAGAGGAGCGGCATACAAGACCGAATAAAATAAATAAATAAATAAATATACAGGTAGTCCTTGGCTTATGACCAGTTGCTTAATGACAGCTACTCTGTAAAGAGTAACCTATCTCCACTTTATAGAGCATAGGATAACAGGGATGGAAAGGACTTTGGAGGTCTGCTAGTCCAGCCTCCTGCATGAGTGGGAGACTCTATTCCATTTCAGACAAATGGTTGTCCAATCTCTTCTTAAAAACCTCCAATGATGGAGCATCCACAACTTTTGAAGGCGTTCCACTGATTGATTGTTCTCACTATTAGGAAATTTCTTCTTGGTTCTAGCCTAGAATAGAATGGAATGGAATGGAATGGAATGGAATGGAATGGAATGGAATGGAATGGAATGGAATAGAATAGAATAGAATAGAATAGAGTAGAATAGAATAGAATAGAATAGAATAGAATAGAATAGAATAGAATAGAATAGAATAGAATAGAATAGAATAGGACTCTGGAGGTCTTCTAGTCCAGTCCCCTGCTGAAGCGGGAGAACCTACACCATCTCGGGTAGGTGATTGTCTAGTCTCTTCTTAAAAATCTCCAGTGATGGAGTGCCCACAATTTCTGGGGGTAAACTGTTCCACTAGTTGATTGTCCTCACTGTCAGGAAGTTTCTCCTTAATTCCAGATTGCTTCTCTCCTTGATCAATTTCCAACCATTGTTTCTTGTCTTGCCCTCTGGTGCTTTGGAGAATAGCTTGACTCCCTCTTCTTTGTGGCAGCCCCTCAGATACTGGAATACTGCTACCATGTCACTCTTGTTTCTTCTTTTCTTCAGACTAGCCAAACCCAAGTCCTGCAGCCATTCTTCGCATGTTTTAGCCTCCAGGCCTTTGATCATCTTAGTTGCTCTTCTCTGAATTTGGCTGCTTCTCTCCTTAATGATAGTCCAACCTGGGACTTCTTCTCCAGCCCTCAGATGCTTTGGAGAATAGATTGATCCTCCCCTTCTCTGAGACAGCCCCTCAAGTACCAGAAGACTGGAATCATATCACCCCTAGTCCTAGACTAGATATAACAAATTCCCTCAATTGTTCATCATACCGTTTAGACTCCAGACTCCTTATCATTTTTGTTGCTCTTCTCTGCACTCCTTCTAGAACATCAGCATCTTGTATTGTATCATAATGACCAGAATTGGATGCAGTATTCCAAATGTGGTCTCACTAGTGCAGTTTAAAGTAGTGCTAAGGCTTCATGTGATCTTGATACTATCCTTCTGTTGATGCAACCTAAGACTGCATCGGCTTTTTTGACAGTTGTAGCACACCGCTGGATCATACTTAAGTAGTGGCCCACTAGGACACCCAGATCCCTCTCCCAGTTACTACACTTGAGCCAGGAAACACATATTCTGTACCTGTGCATTTGGGGGATTTGTTTGGGGGGGGCTATGTGTTTGTGTCTCTTTTTCTTACCACTAAATAGCATTTTGTTGGGATAAGGCCCATGGTTCAAGTCTGTCAAGATCCTTCTGACTATTGCAAATCTATCTTATCAGAATGTAAACTATTCCTAGCTTGGTGTCACCTGCAAGTTGAATGAGTTCCTCTCCTATCTGTCATCTAGTTCATTTATGAAAATGTTGAAGAGTACCAGACCTGAGAGAGAACCTTGAGGTACCTCACTGCACGCTTCCCTCTGTGTAAATGTTGTCATGGTTCCAGCTAATGAAACTCTTCAAAGAACTTCCAGGCATTGATTTTCCTAAAAGTCATTTATTATGTTACAAAATGTCGGCAGCATAACAAAGGTATGCCAAGATCTAAATTCTCTTCCCCTGAGCAATTAAATTATCAGCAAGTTCCCTCCCTAAATTAGCTGTCATATATCACTTTATCCAATTAGTGTGAAGGTCAAAGGTTTCCTTCCTCTCTCCCGGGCTTTTCTCTCCTCCCTCTTCTGCTCTGCATTAACTCTAAAAATACCAGACAGTTCTGCATATTGTCAAAGCAAGAATATACAGTATGCTCATATCACTCCAGCTCTTCGTGAGCTGCACTGGCTACCAATTGGTCTCCGAATACAGTTCAAAGTGTTGGTTATGACCTATAAAACCCTTTATGGCAATGGACCAGGATACTTGCGGGACCGTCTTCTGCCTCATGAATCCCAGCGACCGGTTAGGGCACATAGGGTTGGCCTCCTACTAGTCCCGTCTGTTAAACAATGTCATCTGGCGGGGCCCAGGGCTAGGGCCTTCTCCGTTGCTGCCCCAGCCCTCTGGAACCAGCTTCCCTCAGAGGTTCATACTGCTTCCTCCCTCCTAGCTTTCCGGAAACTGTTGAAGACACATTTATGCCGACAGGCTTGGGGCATATGAGCTGTGCTTTGCCCCTCGGCCCTAAGAGTGTCCCGCCATCAACGGCTGCAAATTGATTGTGTTTGTATGTGGTATGAGTGTGGTTAATTTTAAAATTGTTGTTGTATCTTGTTGTGAGCCGCCCTGCGTCTTCGGAGAAGGGCGGCATATAAATGTGAATATTAAATTAAATTAAATTAAATTAAATGTGCAGCGTTGACAGATGTATTTCAGTTCAGAACTTCACACTAAGTGTGGTGGCAAATCCATCTGATGGTAGTTATTTCTATCCCACAATGTTCTACTTTACCGAGAAGTAGGCTATGGTCTACTTTGTCAAATGCTTTACTGGATTCAACGTAAACTATGTCCATAACATCACTTCACTTCGCAGCCCGCTTCAGATTCCAATCTGATGAACTTCTCCCTAGAACTTTAATTTAAAATAAGAACAAAGCCAGTTTTATGTAGCGGTTAAGGCCCCAGGCTATAAACCAGGAAACCAAATTATTGTAGTCCCACCTTAGGCATGAAAGCCAGCTGGGTGACTTTGGGCCCATCACCAGGAGACAGTGAGTTCTAGTCCCGCCTTAGGCATGAAATCCAGCTGGGTGACTTTGGGCCCATAACCAGGAGACAGTGAGTTCTAGTCCCTCCTGAGGCATGAATGGCAGCTGGGTGTCCTTGGGCCCATTGCCAGGAGACAGTGAGTTCTAGTCCCGCCTCAGGCATGAAATCCAGCTGGGTGACTTTGGGCCCATTGCCAGGAGACAGTGAATTCTAGTCCCGCCTTAGGCATGAAATCCAGCTGGGTGACTTTGGGCCCATAACCAGGAGACAGTGAGTTCTAATCTTTGAGCTGGTCACTCTCTCTCAGTTCAACCCACCTCAGAGGGTTGTTGTGGAGAAAATAAGGGGAGGAAGGAGTATTATGCATGTTCGCCATCTTGAGTTTCTTATCAAGTAATGAAGGCATGATAAAAATGAATAAATAAAAAACATTTCCTAGCGTAGAAATCTTTCCTGAAAAGAGAAATCTGTCTTGACAATAATTAAAAATGACACGACCCTCCACAAATAAACATTATCTGTTAAACCTTTTCTTGCAACCAACACCGTTAGCCAGAGAAAGAGACAGAAAACCAGCTTCTGAAAGCCTAATTTGCTTTTACAAGTTTCTTCTTTTTTTCCCCAACCCCTTGCAAATATTTCCATTTAAATGAGAAAGCTGTTTAATTGCAGGAGCTCTAATTACACTAATCAGACAACATTCATGCTTTGCTCCTGTGATATCTGTGCTGTTTTACCTGCAGCGATCCTACATCCTTGATAACCATCAGTTCTTAAACACAGGAGCCTGGGTGGGGCTGGAGGAAATCAAGTGGCAATGAAGCTAATTGAGATTTATAGCCAAGTATTTTAGAAAGTCTGCAGCTTTCTGATTAAAATATGCCCGGATGATAGCTGAACAATTAATCAGTGGAACGACTTGTCTCCAGAAGTTGTGGGTGCTCCAAAACTGGAGGTTTTTAAGGAGACATGGGACAGCTATTCGTCTGAAATGCTATAAGGTCTTCTGCCTGAGCAGGGGGGTTGGACTAGAAGACCTCCCAGCTCCCTTCCAACTCTGTTATTCTGAGTATATTTCAGCATGCTGCTTCCTTTTGTTTCCCATACACAGGCAGTCCTCAAATTACAAAAGTTCATTTAGTGACCGTTCAAAATTGCATCCCTGAAAAAAGGGACTTATGACTATTGTTTTATACTTACGACCATTGCAGAATCCCCATGGGTCACATGATCAAAATTCAGACGCTTGGCAACTGGCGTATATTTATGATGGTTGCTGTGTCCCGGGGTCATGCGATCCCCTTTTGCTACTGTTGAAAGAAAAATCTTCACCAGGGTCCAGTCCAAGCTGGGAATAAACAAAACGGAGACTGCTTTAGAAGGAAGGTTGCAGTTTATTGAAGAGGAGAGCCAGACAGAAAGATGGCTCTAGGAAAACTGACCACATGTAGCTGGGTTTTTATACCTTCTTGGGCTTTTGTTTGGAGTTGTTCCTGTGGCATGAACTTTGACCTGAGTCTGAATGTGCCTTTCTCGTATTCTGATGGTGGTGGGTTAATCTTATTATGTCTCAAAGGTCATATCCGGCTTCCCTGGGGCTCTGGCTAATGACTGTTAGATTTTTTTGGTGTGAGGGATTGTTGATTCTAGGGATCTTTCTTTCTAATCCCAGATTCCTGGCTCCAATCCTTCAGACAAGATTATCACATCTGCATTTCTGCAGACCTGGTTTCTGTTTGGGGCAGAGAGATTTGGGGGCGGGGGTTTGGCTCCTTTGGGGAAATATATTCTGCCTTTTTAATATTTCCCAAAATATTTCTTTTTCTGGATTCTTCCCACATGACCTTCTCACAAGCAAAGTCAATGGGGGAAAGCCAGATTCACTTAACAACCGTGTGACTAACTTCACAACTGCAGCGATTCACTTGGCAAGAAAGGTCGTAAAATGGAGCAAACATTCATTTAACTGCTGTATCCCTTAGCAACATACATTTTGAGCTCATTTGTGGATGTAAGTCGAGGACTACCTGGGCAGATGAGGAGAGAAGGAGAGAAGAAATTGATCCCGTGTTCAGAGTGCTGGATGTTGGAACCACGTGTTCACTGAGGTAGTCCTCGACTTACGACCACAATTGGAAACAGGATTTCCATTTTCAACCTTTTTTTAAGATGGTTGTTAAGCGAATAACTCAAGTTGTTAAGCGAATCGGTGGCTGTTAAGTGAAGGTGGATTTTTCCATTGACTTTGCTTCTGGAAAGCTGGCTGGGAAGGTCACATATGGTGATCACATAATCCTGGAGTGCTTCAGCTGTTGTAAATACATGCCAGTTGCATGTATTAAAATAATTTTTAAAATAATTTTCAAAAATTAAATAACAATGTTGAGTTGTCCCGCAGTGAGTTGGCCATGGTCCATCGTCATGCAACATGTTGGCCGTGGGGAGTTTTCCCATTCCTCTCCCCTCTGTGCCCCCATCTCTTTTACAGGAGAATAAATAAAATTTGGAAAATTGTCTGGGGTTGGACTAGAAGACCTCCAAGGTCCCTTCCAACTATGTTGTTCTGTATGGGTATTAGTAGCTGAGAACATGAATGAATTGCAGCCAACATTACAGGGACTCTGTAATCTATGGAAAAGTATGGATATCAGCCTTAGTGCATCAAAGAACAACAGAAAGAAAACAGAGTCATTGATTGTAAATGATGTATCAGGGGTCTTCAAACTTGGCCCTTTTATGACTTGTGGACTTCAACTCCCAGAATTCCTCAGCTAGCATGAGGGAACTATGGCCCCTTCATGACTCGTGGACTTCAACTCCCAGAATTCCTCAGCCAGCATGGGGGAACTATGGCCCCTTCATGACTCGTGGACTTCAACTCCCAGAATTCCTCAGCCAACATAGGGGAATTATGGCTCCTTCATGACTCGTGGACTTCAACTCCCAGAATTCCTCAGCCAGCATGAGGGAACTATGGCCCCTTCATGACTTGTGGACTTCAACTCCCAGAATTCCTCAGCCAGCATGCCTGGCTGAGGAATTCTGGGAGTTGAAGTCCACAAGTCATGAAGGGGCCAAGTTTGAAGACCTCTGTGATATATAAATGGTGAGCAACTTCAACAATGTGTGTATTTGTGTGGCGTGTGTGTGTGTGGTGTGTTTGTGTGTGTGTGAAGTAGTTTGTTTTCTTTCCTCCTCGCCTCTTGCTCCATCAGCCTTCCTAGCTTCTTGGAAGGGCATCCATAGGAGCGGAGTACATGTAAAGGGAAGGGAGCAGTGAGATGATAGGTTCCATAAGAGATAAAGCAATTTCCTAAAAAAAGGTCCCACAGTGATTAATGTAACTTGCCCAGAGCACCTTTCTCCAAATGAGGGAAAACATTTTTTTCCCCCTGCTAATTGTCTTCTATTTTCTGGTAGAAAAGTAAGGGAGGACAGGATGTGTGAAGTGGACGAGGGCAGAAATATTTGTAATAACACATGTTGCTTTCTTATATAAATAAAAGTGGAGAACATGTTCGATGTGACCTCAAAATGTAAATCTTGCCTTGACCCCCTAATTTTGCTTTTATATCAGAATTAGACAAGAAAGAATGAAAGAAAGAAAGAAAGAAGAAGAAGAAGAAGAAGAAGAGGAGGAGGAGGAGGAGGAGGAGGAGGAGGAGGAGGAAGAAGAAGAAGGGAAGGAAGGAAGGAAGGAAGGAAAAGAAAGAAAAAGAGAGACAAAGAAAGAAATAGAGAAAGAAAGGGGAAAGAGAAAGAGACAGAGAGAGAAAGAAAAAAAGGAAGGAAGGAAAAGAGAGAGAGAGAGAGGAAGAGAGGAAAAAGAAACAGAGAGAGAGAAGGAAGGAAGGAAAAGAAAGAAAGAAAGAGAAAGAGAAAGAAAGAAAGAAAGAAAGAAAGAAAAAAGAAAGAAAGAAAGAAAGAAAGAAAGAAAGAAAGAGAAAGAAAGAAAGAAAGAAAGAAAGAAAGAAAGAAAGAAAGAAAGAAAGAAAGAAAGAAAATCCAACTTATGCATCAAATGAAAATCCTTCCAAATAGTTCTGCCCTTTTCTATGTTTTGGGGATAATTATTTGACCATGGCTTAAATATCATTAAGTGCTGTGGCGAGTTAGTGCTCTTTTCTTCTTGTCAAGTGTCCCATTTTATATTGTGCTGATTTTTTTTTAATTATTACACTCCATTCATTGAGTGGCTTTCCTGCTGATTCCTTTCCTCAGTAGCAGGTAAAACTGGACCTTGGCAGGTAGACAGAAAAACGGATGACCTAGATCTTAAAAGAAAGGAGGAAAATTGCAGATGAAACAATAGAGGTGGGAATCAAAGCAAGGAATTAATGGGAGGGGAAGCTGAATCAAAGATTGTCATCACCACGGGGAATACCACAGTAAACAACTAGTTGAGAACTTGAGTCCTCGCCAAGCTTTCAGATAAAAGATTCCTGGTTAATTGAAGGATTTCATCTCAGTTCCATCAATAACATCTCGAGAAACAACAGTGCCACCACTCAGATTTTAGCAGGGAGAATATGCGGGTGATAATGCATTGAGGAGGAGAATAAACCTTGCTAAGTTGGTTTCTAGTTTAAGGCAGCTTCCCAGTGTCAACAAATTAAAGACGGGGGAATCATAGCTTAGTGGTGGAACAGAGGTGCTACACACATAGTCTAGTTCCTATTGGGTTGGCCCTGGCCTTGTTGTTAGAAACTCTGGGGAATTGGCCACGAGGAGGAGGAGGAGGAGGAGGAGGAGGAGGAGGAGGAGGAGGAGGAGGAGGAGGAGGAGGAGGAGGAGGAGGAGGAGGAGGAGGAGGAGGAGATGGAGATGGAGATGGAGATGGAGATGGAGATGGAGATGGAGATGGAGATGGAGATGGAGATGGAGGAGATGATGGAGGAGGAAGGAGGAGGAAGAAGAAGAAGAGGAAGAAGAAGAGGAGGAGATGGAGGAGGAAGAGATGGAGAAGGAGATGATGAAGGAGGAAGGAGAAAGGAGAAAAGAGGAAGGAGGAAGGAGAAAGGAGGAGGAGGAGGAGAAGAAGGAGGAGGAGATGGAGGAGGAAATGAAGGAGGAGATGATGAAGGAGGAAGGAGAAAGGAGGAGGAGAAGGAGGAGGAGAAGGAGGAGGAGATGGAGGAGGAGATGATGAAGGAGGAAGGAGAAAGGAGAAAAGAGGAGGAGGAAGGAGGAAGGAGGAGGAGGAGGAGGAGATGAAATGGAGGAGGAGATGATGAAGGAGGAAGGAGGAAGGAGAAAGGAGGAGGAGGAGGAGGAGATGGAGGAGGAGATGATAAAGGAGGAAGGAGAAAGGAGAAGGAGAAGGAGTCCATGTCTTAGTAAGTCCTTTCTCATGTTAACATGAGCTATTGCTGCTGGATAATATGCCACACATCCTTTAATGTATTCACCCATTCCCTCCTGCTAGCAAGGAGACCTGTTATTCACCTAGCTGCTAGTGAGGCCATAGGAATGAATTTAGCCCTTCTATCAAATTGGCCAAAAAAAACCCCACCCTTTTTAAAATATTTATTTATTCATTGATTCATTTGTTCATTAAGGGAAGGGAGGAGATTTTATGGCGGGTGTCTTCAGAGATGGAAAAACTAGGCATAATCATTACAAGAGGAATCTTTGAAGTGCAATCAGACCCAGCTTTGATCTGATTTGGATGGACATAAAGCTCATTATCATCAAGAAAGAGCAATTAAATAGAGTCTGTTGGGCAGCGGTAGCTGAGCTGACAAAGCAGCCTTTATCTAAATCCACATTCCTCCTGAAATTTCCTTCAACAAGTTTCTGGAACTTGGATGTATCATGGACCCACAGTGTTAGATCACACCAGGTCCTAGGACCCACAGGGTGTCATTTTCATGCATCCCTCACCTGTTTGTATTTGCTCCCTCCTTTTGGAAGAGGTTCAAGTGTGTAGTGATCACATAATGTAGAAGATTCCATCTTTTGTCTTCTAACTATAATCGTGGTACTTCTGATTTCCTTGAAGCTTTTATGAATGCTTAAGGATGGATAATATTAAAGGTATTTTCTTCAAGAAATATTCCACTTCACTTCTATGAAATAATGGCCATCTAGAACACAGAATATAGAAAAACAGAGTTGGAAGGGACCTTGGAGGTCTTCTAGTCTAACCCCCTCTGCTCAAGCAGGAGACCCTATACCAGCGGTTCCCAACCTTTTTCAAGCCGCGACCCCGACCTGCACCGCGCATGCGTGGCACGACGGTCCGCATCGCACATGCGTGGCACGACGGTCCGCATCGCGCATGCACGGCGCGACAGTCCGCATCGCGCATGCGCGGTGCTACCCCATGCATGCACGGTGCTGCCCCTGGCGCCGGCTGAGGGGAAAAGGGGGAAAAAATGGTGGACTGCGGTGTTTGGCGACCCCCGTGAAATGTTCGGTTGACCCCAAATGGGGTCGTGACCCACAGGTTGAGAACCACTGCCCTATACCATTTCAGACAAGTGACTGTCCAGCCTCTTCTTAAAAACCTTCCAGGCAATAGAGCATCCACAGCTTCTGAAGGCAAAGCTGCGCCACTGGTTCCTTGTCCTCACTGTTAGGAAGTTTCTCCTTCGTTCACGTTATTTTATATAATAAAATCATGGCCATCTAAATTAGTGATCAGATTTGGGTTGATGGGTGCTCTCAGCCAGGTGAATGCCAAGAGATATTATGTGAGAACAATTAATCAGAGGTACACCTTGCCTCCAGAGGTTGTGGCTGCTCCATCACTGGAAGTTTTTAAGAAGAGACGAAGACAGTCCCTTGTCTGGATTAGTGTAGGGTTTCCTGCCATGGGCAAGGGGTTAGACTAGAAGACCTCCAAGGTCCCTCAACTCTGTTATTTTGTATTCTATTCTACTTTGCGCAGGGTGTTTGAGTCAAGGACTCAACGAGGTAAGGGACTTACTCCCTTCCCTTACTCAGATTCCCTCTTATTGTATCTGTTGTAAAAAGTCAGAACCTAAAGAAACGTTAGAGGCTTCCTGAACAGTTATAGTGCAAGGAAACGCTGAGTTCTAATTCCGCTTCAAGTATGAAAGCTGGCTGGGTGACTTCGGCCCAATCACCAGGAGACTCTGAGTTCTAGTCCCACCTTAGTCATAGAGTCAGCTGGGGGATCTTAGGCCAGGGGTCCTCAAACTTGGCCTTTTCATGACTTGTGGACTTCAACTCCCAGAATTCCCCAGCCAGGCATGCTGGCTGAGGAATTCTGGGAGTTGAAGTCCATAAGTCATAAAAGGGCCAGGTTTGAAGACCCCTGCCTTAGCCAATTATCAGGCGACTCTGAGTTCTAATCCTGCCTTAGGTATGAAAGTCAGCTGGGTGACTTTGGGCCAATCACTAGAAACTGTGAGTTCTAGTCCCGCCTTAGCCATGAAAGGCAGCCTGGTGACTTTGCATCAGTCCCTCTATTTCAGCTGAATCCATCTCACAGGGTTGTTGTTGTGGGGAAAATAGGAGGAGGAAGGAATACTACGTAAATTTGCTATAGGGACTGTACAAAAGGTTATTCTTGTTATTAAGGTAATAAATACCATTTGCTTCTGTACACTAGGGACGCCATTTTGTGGAGGTAGAAAGATCACCCAGAGACAATGGAAAGAACCAATGATAAATGAGTGGTTAACATTCTGTGCGTCTACAAGTGTCAAATTGTGATTGGTCGTTATCTGTGTATAAATAGAAGTGCCTAACTGACCACTGTGTGGCACTGCTGAATGCAACTGCCAGCGTTTCAGACAGTGTTCCACCCAGTACTTCAATTGGCCAAATAAAGTTCTGTTTAACCTGGAATTCTCCGCTTGACTCTCGGATTTGCCAAGTTGGACTCTCAGGTTCTTTGGAAAGCTGCTGACCACTACATTGCCATAAACCTAACCCTAACCCTAACCCTAACCCTAACCCTAACCCTAACCCTAACCCCAACCCTAACCTTAACCTTAACCTTAACCTTAACCTTAACCTTAACTTTAACCTTAACCTTAACCCTAACCCTAACACTAACACTAACACTAACCTTAAACCTAGCCTTAACCCTAACTCTAACCTTAACACTAACACTAACCTTAAACCTAACCCTAAGCTAACCCTAAACTTAAATCTAACCCTAACCCTAATCTTAAACCTTAAACCAGCAGTTCTCAACCTGTAGGTTGCGACCCTTTTGGGGGGTCGCACAAGCCTTTCACAGGGGTCGCCTAAGACCATCGGAAAACACATGTTTCCGATGGTCTTAGGCAGGGCTTGTCAACCGCCTTCTCTCCCTCCTCACCTTCTGCTCCACCTCACTTGTTTGTGGAAAATATGCTGCTTGGCGGCAGTCTGCACGAACTCTACCAAATGTGCCCTGCAGGGGGCGCATGAAGAGCGCAGGTGCAGAGCAAGGCCCCGCCCTCCCCAGAGACTCCTTGTGCAGCAACCGGATTGACTTCTTCTCGTGCATGCAGGTCAACGAAGGGGAGGCCGCCGCAGCACCCAACTCCTGCGCCCGTCAGCTGGCGACCCCCGAACTTGCGCTTCTCAGGCGGGAGGTCTGGCGACGGCCGCTGGTCTCCTTTGCCACTCTGCCCGTCCTCAACTCCTCCTCCACCCGCTCATGTCGAGCCTGCCGGGGCTTGACAGGGAGAGAGGGAGGGAAGGAGGAAGGGACTCCTCCTCCTCTCCTAAGCTTCAAAGCACGATCGGCTTCCCAAGGGCGCCACAATCCTCATGAAAGCGGGGGGAGAAACAAAGGGGGCGAGAAAGCTCGCAGCGGGCTCGAATGAGCACCTGTCAGCATTGGTGACGAGAAATTCCCCACAAACTCAGGGAAGGGGTGGAGAAAAGGAGCCCCCTTTGGGAGGAAACCACCACCTTCTTCTCCTTGACTTTGTGCTCTTCTATTCCTCGGCAGCCAGGCTGCCAAGCCTCTGCTGGCTAGAACTTTCTTTCCTTCCCTCCCTCTCCCATTGTCCCTTCCTTCCTTCCTTCCTTCCTTCCTTCCTTCCTTCCTTCCTTCCTTCCTTCCTTCCTTCCTTCCTTCCCTCCTTCCTTTCTTTCGCCTCCCTCTTTGTTCCTCCTTCCCTCCCTCTTTCCCCTTGTCCCTTCCATCCTTCCTTCCTTCCTTCCCTCTTGTCCAGGATCGGGGTGAGCCTCTACAGCTGATCGCAGCATTAGAAAGGTTGAGAACCACTGCCTTAAACCTAACCCTAACCCTAACCCTAACCCAGGGGTAGGCAACCTTGGCTCTTTTATGACTCATGGACTTCAACTCCCAGAATTCCTGAGTCAGCATGGGGGAACTATGGCCCCTTCACGACTCGTGGATTTCAACTCCCAGAATTCCTGAGTCAGCATGGGGGAACTATGGCCCCTTCACGACTCGTGGACTTCAACTCCCAGAATTCCTGAGTCAGCATGGGGGAACTATGGCCCCTTCACGACTCGTGGACTTCAACTCCCAGAATTCCTGAGCCAGCATGGAGGAACTATGGCCCCTTCACGACTCGTGGACTTCAACTCCCAGAATTCCTCAGCCAGCATGGGGGAACTTTGGCCCCTTCATGACTCGTGGACTTCAACTCCCAGAATTCCTGAGCCAGCATGGGGGAACTATGGCCCCTTCACGACTCGTGGACTTCAACTCCCAGAATTCCTGAGTCAGCATGGGGGAACTATGGCCCCTTCACGACTCGTGGACTTCAACTCCCAGAATTCCTGAGCCAGCATGGAGGAACTATGGCCCCTTCACAACTTGTGGACTTAAACTCCCTGAGTCAGCATGGCGCAATATGGCCCCTTCACGACTTGTGGACTTCAACTCCCAGAATTCCTGAGCCAGCATGGGGAAACTATGGCCCCTTCATGACTCATGGACTTCAACTCCCAGAATTCCTGAGCCAGCCACCCTGAGGGGAAAGGGAGAGGTTTCCAAGCTGAGCCATGCTGGCTCAGGAATTCTGGGAGTTGAAGTCCACGAGTCATAAAAGAGCCGAGGTTGCCTACCCCTGCCCTAACCCATAATAAAAGTGGGATAAACATCAAATAAATAAATCCCATCACCATCCTATTTTCAGTTCAAGGACAAGGACCTTTTTTAATGGAATAGGATATCTGGGTTGGTTGAGGTTTTTTTTTTTGTTTTTGTTTTTTTTTTTTTTTTGGCCTACCGGAATGAAAAGAGAGAGATATATATTTTTTTAATATGGGGAAGAAAGCAAAATGGCCTTCAAACCTACTTTCTCTAACTACCTACTTCCTCTAAGAGGATGCATTTCCTGGCCTGTTTTATTGAGTGAGTTGATTGAAAAGTGGTCCGGCTTGTGCTAAAAGCATTGGCCTGCGCTGTCCTTTCAGAGCAATGGCTGTGTGATTGCAATATGAAATTTGGAAGAGGTTTTTTTTTTTCCTCTCCATCTATTGATCAGTCTGCCTACAAAAAAAAAAAAAAAAAAGCTCAGATATTGAAGTAAAGGGGGAAGGGGGATTTTTGCTGTCAGGATAGGAACATTTAAGTTTTAACCTCTTAATTGGTGCTTGTTTTTTTTCTTAAAGAATAAAAAACTATCTCTAATGCAGTGGTTCTCAAGCTTCCTAATGCCGCGACCCTTTAATACAGTTCCTCATGTTGTGGTGACCCCCAACCCCCCCCCCCATCCAGCTGGCCGGGGGTGGGGGGTATCAAAAACTTTACCAAAAAAAAGAGAGGAAAAAATGGGAAAGTATAGGTAGTCCTCGACTTACAACAATTCGCTTAGTGACTGTTAGAAGTTACAACGGCACTGAAAAAGCGAATTATGATCATTTTTCACACTTATGATTGTTGCAGCATCCCCAGGGCCATGTGGTTTACATTCGGATGCTTGACAACTGATTCATACTTATGACATTCACAGTGTCCCAGGGTCACGTGATCAATGGCCAGGGGGTGTGGCCAGCTGATCACTCAGGTTGCAGAGTGCCTGTCGGGGGAAAACTGTGGGTCTCTGCGATGGGACTGGGGTGGGTGCCTGCCTTCCTTCCCTCCCCTTGTCCCTTCCTTCCTTCCTTCCTTCCTTCCTTCCTTCCTTCCTTCCTTCCTTTTCTTCCTTTCCTTCCCCTACCTTAGGCTCTTCCTCCTTCCCACCCTCTCTCTTGTCTCTTCCTTCTTTCCTTCCTTTCCTTCACCTCCTTCTTAGTCTCTTCCTCCTTCCCGCCCTCTCCCATTGTCCCTTTCTTCCTTCCTTCCTTCCTTCCTTCCTTCCTTCCTTCCTTCCTTCCTTCCTTCCTTCCTTTCCTTCCTCTCCTTTAGTCTCTTCCTCCTTCCCTCCCTCTCTCCCATTGTCCCTTCCTTTCTTCCTTCTCCTTCTTAGTCTCTTCCTCCTTCCCTCCCTCTCTCCCCTTGTTCCTTCCTTCCTTCCTTCCTTCCTTCCTTCCTTCCTTCCTTCCCTCTTTGTCCCTTCCTCCCTTCCCTCCCTTCCATTGTTCCTTCCTTCCTTCCCTCTCTCATTGTTCCTTCCTTCCCTCCCTCTTTGTCCCTTCCTTCCTCCCCCCTCCATGCCCAGGAAGGGACAAGGGGAGGAGGATAGGCTGCCAGCGTGGCTGGAGGCTTTGTTGCTGGCAAACCTGCCTATGCACAGGCAGAGACAGAGGAGAGCTCCGCCCAGCTCACTTGCTCAGCTTCGCTGAAAGACATGGCACTTGCTAAGTTAGCAGAAGCTCCAGGATCAACTTCGGGCTACAGTTGATTTGCACTTCTGCTAAATTAGCAAGCGGCATGTTTTCTAGCAAAGCTCGAGCAAGTTTGCTGGGCAGGAGCCAAGGAGAGCAGCTACAGCTGCAGAAGCATGGATCAGCTGTAGAGGCTCGCCCCGATCCTGGACAAGAGGGAAGGAAGGAAGGACGGAAGGGACAAGGGGAAAGAGGGAGGGAAAGAGGGACAAAGAGGGAGGTGAAAGGAAGGAAGAAAGGAAGGAAGTGACAAGGGGGAGAGGGAGGGAAGGAGGTACAAAGAGGGAGGCGAAGGAAAGAAGGAAGGAAGGAAGGGACAATGGGAGAGGGAGGGAAGGAGGAAGAGACCAAGAGGGAGGGAAGGAAAGGAAGTTTCAGCCAGCAGAGGCTTGGCAGCCTGGCTGCCGAGGAACAGAAGAGCGCAAAGCCAAGGAGAAGAAGGTGGCGGTTTCCTCCCAAAGGGGGCTCCTTTTCTCCACCCCTTCCCTGGGTTTCTGGGGAATTTCTCGTCACCAATGCTGACAGGTGCTCCTTCGAGCCCGCCGCAAGCTTTCTCGCCCCCTTTGTTTCTCCCCCCGCTTTCGTGAGGATTGTGGCGCCCTTGGGAAGCCGATCGTGCTTTGAAGCTTAGGAGAGGAGGAGGAGTCCCTTCCTCCTTCCCTCCCTCTCTCCCTGTCAAGCCCCGGCAGGCTCGACATGAACGGGTGGAGGAGGAGTTGAGGATGGGTGGAGTGGCAAAGGAGACTGGCGGCCATTGCCAGACCTCTCAGCTGACAAGCGCAAGTTCGGGGGTCGCCAGCTGACGGGCGCAGGAGTTGCGTGCTGCGGCGGCCTCCCCTTCGCTGACCTGCATGCACGAGAAGAAGTCAATCCGGTTGCTGCACAAGGCGTCTCTGGAGAGGGCGGGGGCTTGCTCTGCACCTGCGCTCTTCATGCGCCCCCTGCAGGGCACATTTGGTAGAGTTCGTGCAGACTGCCGCCAAGCAGCATATTTTCCACAAAGAAGTGAGGTGGAGCAGAAGGTGAGGAGGGAGAGAAGGCGGTTGACAAGCCCTGCCTAAGACCATCGGAAATATGTGTTTTCTGATGGTCTTAGGTGACCCCTGTGAAAGGCTTGTGCGACCACTCCCAAAAGAGTCGCGACCTACAGGTTGAGAACCGCTGGTTTAAGATTTAAGGTTAGGGTTAGATTTAAGTTTAGGGTTTGGTTAGGGTTAGGTTTAAGGTTAGAGTTAGGGTTAGGCCTAGGTTTAAGTGTTAGTGTTACGGTTAAGGTTCTGTGACCCCTGTGAAAGGCTTGTGCGACCCCCCCAAAAGGGTCGCGACCCACAGGTTGAGAACCGCTGTCCTAGAAAGAAGGCAAATGACCAGCTCTCTGCAAGGAGTATAAATCCTTCCATTCCCCACCATCCAGTCAGAACTGAAGAAGCTTCTTGGATGAGAAGTGAATTGTCTTCAAAGGAAACACAAGAAAGTCCAGTTGCCTCTTAAAAAAAACACCTTTGGGATAACTTTGAATGGTTTCTAAGTGACCAGTCGTAAGTCTGGTATTCTCCACTGATATGAATCTATTTATTCCCATGGTTCCTCAGTTATTGTGCACCCTCAAAGTTAGCACCCAAAACTCAACCCACATCTGATTCTCCAAGATTAATTGCAGTCGGATCATGGTGATTGATCTCCATTGCACTTTTCGCTTATTGGCTGCGTCTCCATAGCTCTCTCCAGATTGATGAGGATCATTGTCAAGCACCCTTTGAAGTTGATTTTTGAGCCCGCTCTGTCATGCTAGCCAACCTCTACTTAACTGGCTTGTTAATCAACATGCCACAGATACTTGGCCAAAAGGCTTTCAATAAAGCCACCGTGTCTCTTACCTCTTGAAAATATTTCCATCAATATTTTTGTGAAGAAAACAACTCTCTTTTTTTTTCCCCTCTCTTATTCTCCCTTTTTTGTAGAAGAAACAGGAGGAAGCTGTTCCACTGAGTAATCATTCTCACTGTCAGGAAATTCCTCATTATTTCCAGGCTGGATTTCCCTCTGAGGAGCTTCCACCCATTGCTTCTTGTCCTGCCCCCTGGTGTTTTGTTTTATTTATTTATTTTATTTTATTTTATTTTATTTTATTTTATTTTATTTTATTTTATTTTATTTTATTTTATTTTATTTTATTTTATTTTATTTTATTTTATTTTATTTTATTTTATTTTATTTTATTTTATTATTTTATTGTATTTTATTTTATTTTATTTTATTTTATTTTATTTTATTTTATTTTATTTTATTTATTTTTTGGACTTATATGCCACCCTTCTCCCCAGACTCAGGGCGGCTTACAGCAGAAATACAAGTACAAAAATATATAAATCATTTAAAATAGTAATACAGTATAAAACTATAAACTATACCCACTCATACAACACACAGTCACAATCAGAGGCCCAGGGGCAGAGCGCCGCTCACACGCCCCAAGCCTGTCTGCATAGATGTGTTTTTAAGAGTTTTCGGAAAGCTAGGAGGGAAGGAGCAGTACGAACCTCTGAGGGAAGCTGGTTCCAGAGGGCTGGGGCAGCAACAGAGAAGGCCCTAACCCTAGGTCTCGCCAGATGGCACTGTCTAACAGACGGGACCCGTAGGAGGCCAACCCTATGTGCCCTAACCGGTCTCTGGGATTCATGGAGCAGAAGACGGTCCCGCAAGTATCCTGGCCCATTGCCATATAGGGCTTTTGGGGAATAAATCAACATTCAGGTCCCTGTGACAACTCTTCAAGTATTGGAAGATGCTATTAGGTCTCCTTTAAGTCTTCTCTTTATTAGGCTAAGCATACCTAGTTCCCTTAGCCCAGGGGTGTCGAATTGCCAGCCCACGGGCCGGATGCATCACGCCAAAACCATGCCCACCCCATTGCCAGCAATGGGGGAAAAGTCGTAATACCTTGCAACACGTCATGTGATGTTACGAGTTTGACACCCCGGCCTTAGCTGTTCATCGTACAATTCAGCCTCCAGAACCCTTATCATCTCTGTTGCCCTTCTCTGCACTCTTTCTAGGGCCTCAGCATCTTTTCTGTATCATGGTGACCAGAATTAGACCCAATATTCCAAGGATAGTCTCACTAGTGCAGTATGGAGTGTTACTATCACTTCTCTTATTAATGCTATCCCACCGTTGAGGCAGCCTAAGACTGTGTTGGCTTTTTTAGCACACTGCTGGCTCATAGTGAAGTGGGGGGTCCACCATAACACCTAAACCCCTCTCAACTTAGCCCAGGTAGAGAGAAATCTTGGGAGAAAGGTTTTGAATTTTTTGCAGAGAAGAGGGAGTCAAGCTATTCTCCAAGGATCTTTGGTTTAATGTTGATCACATTAATATGGAACCAGATAGGAGAAACACCAATCAAACGGAGTGTAACGGGAGTATGGTTGAGGCTAGACGCGAGGAGTGGAAAGGGGCTTGCTAATTCAGACGTTTTCAATGACTAGTGCTTGGTGTTGTATACCAGGTGCCATGATGATTGCTGCATAATATGTTTTTATGTTCAATGTTGATTGTTTTAATAAAAGAATTTTATATTAAAAAAAAAAAAGCACCAGAGGGCAGGACTAGAAACAATGGTTGGAAACTGACCAAAGAGAGAAGCAACCTGGAATTAAGGAGAAACTTCCTGACAGTGAGGACAATTAACCAGTGGAACTGCTTGCCTTCAGAAATCGTGGGCGTTCCATCACTGGAGGTTTTTTAAGAAGAGACTGGACAGTCACTTGTCTGAGATGGTATAAGTTCTCCTGCTTGAGCAGGGGGCTGGACTAGAAGACCTCCAAGGTCCTTTCCAGCTCTATTCTATTCTAAAGTTAATGAAGTCGCTATACATGGAATAGGAACATTTCATCCCAGATTAGCTTAAAAAATAGATCAAGTACGCTGTAAGACAAGAACTAACTAACTGTACCGGAATTTGTGTAGTCCCTAGATTTTGCCAAGCTGGGTGGGGCTTGACACCTTACAATTCAGGCATGACTCCACTTTCTTTGAGTTCAACTTTTTATTCGCTTATCGAAATATGAACTGCAGAAATATAAAGTAAAATGAAAATTACGAGGAAAAGGGGAAGAGGAAAAAAGAAAAAAAATAGCATTGATTTCAGAGTCTTTGTTTGCCGCAGTAGAATAAGGTCACAACATACAACCTCAACTCTTCACTTTTACATAATAAGTAATATTTTTGTAATATCAAACCCATCCAATAAGCAAAACCCAAAATGAAAGTTGCATTTATTTTTGTCCCCTCGAGCACAAAATCCAAAAGTGGTTTCCAAGTAGAAACAATAGTAATGGTGTTCTTTTCTTCAATCAAAGCAGTGAATTTAGCCATCTCTGCTTAATCCATCAACCATTCGTCCATGGTGGGAATCAAAGCACCCTTCCATTTTTGTGCACAGAGTATTCTTTCTGCTATCCAGACACGATCCCAGTCTGTTGCCATAACAGGAGCAAATATCCACCCAACCCAGAGAGTAAAAAAAAGTCTTCCAAAAAGTGGTTTGATGCAGATGGAGACCTTTGAATGCCAAGAATGGGAAAGCATTTATGCTGTGGCTGATGGGACTTGAGATTGTGGCCACAGCACAAGGGAGTCCAAAATACAGCTCTGTAGTTTACCTGAGATGTGGTTTTGATCAGGAGGAGAAGATTATGTTGGAATTTAAATATGTGGCTCTTAGCGTACATGTTTAGATGCTAAGGACTAGAAACCTGATACCCTTTGTAAACATGAAACTGAATTTAAATACTACAATGCCAGGATGGTTCATTAGAAAGACTTGGCCTCTTTTAAAATGCTGGATAACCTTATTGAAAACTTAGAAGCATTTTGGTTGCTGTTTTTAAAAATTAAATCCCAATAACAGCACGTCATGAAATTACTACTTTCTGCATTTCCATCTGCAAAAGGCCTTCAAATACTTTTAACAGAGGGTTGCCCCTTGTACAATTTAAAGACAATCTGACTCAGTCCTGTTTGTTGAAAGCACTGAGTTCTAAGGAAATTCATTTTGGCGCAGTAGTGAATACAAGAGCTACAGAAGAGGAATATTTGGGGTGGACCAGCAGCCTGACTTTTGACAATTTTTCAAAGCGATTTTCAGGACCACAACAATGTGCAGGTTCTCCTTTGAATGGAAAAATGGCTGGCCAAGCTTTGATTCCATTTGGAGTTTCATTGATGTTGGACATTTTACTGCTGTTTTGATGTGGGGAAACTCCTATTAACCATAGTCCGTTTTAAAAAACAGATATTTACTTCACATTTCATGAAGACTTAACGGATATAGAGAGTAAAAGGAGATGCCTCAATAGACACAGGCCATGTCCTTTTCCAAATCAAAAAGGGCGTAAGCTTTGCAAGATTCTGTTACAGGAAGTCCTTGACTTACAACCATAACTGAGCCTGGAATTATGGTCATAAGTCATTCACAGCTAATAATAATAATAAAGTTGGAAGGGACCTTGGAGGTCATCTAGTCCAAGCCCCTGCTCAGGCAGGAAACCCTATACCATTTCAAATGGCTGTCCAGTCTCTTCTTAAAAACTTCCAATGTTGGAGCATTCACAGCTTCTGGAGGCAGGTTGTTCCACTGGTTAATTGTTCCAACTGTCAGGAAGCTTCTCCTTGGTTCCAGGTTGCTTCTCTCCTTGGTTAGTTTCCATCCATTGCTTCTTGCCCTGCCTTCAGGTGCTTTGGAAAAGAGCTTGACTCCCTCTTCTTTGGGGCAGCCCCTGAGATACTGGAAGATTGCTATCATGTCCCCCCTCATCCTTCTCTTCATTAGACTAGACCAGGGGTTCTCAACCTTGGCAACTTTAAGACTTGTGGAATTCAACTCCCAGAATTCCTCAGCCAGCTTGCTGGCTGAGGAATTCTGGGAGTTGAAGTCCACAAGTCTTAAAGTTGTCAAGGTTGAGAACCCCAGACTAGACATACCCAATTCCAGCATCCGTTCCTTATATGTTTGAGCCTCCTGTCCCCTGATCATCTTTGTTGCTCTTCTCTGCACTCTTTCTAGAGTCTCAAACATCTTTTTTACATCATGGCGACAAAAATTGAATGCAGGATTACAAGTGTGGCCTTACCAAGGCCTTGTAAAGTGGTATTAACACTTCACATGATCTTGATTCTATCCCTCTGTTAATGCAGCCTAGCACTGTGTTGGCCTTTTTGGCAGCTGCAGCACACTGCTGGATCATATTTAAGTGATGGTCCACTAGGACTCCGAGATCCCTCTCCCAGTTACTACTATTGAATATACTTGAATATACTATACTTGAAGATTGGATTAGAAGACCTTGGGTTTGGACTAAAAGACCACCGAGATGCTTTCTATCCCTCTGATTCTATGAATCTTGACTACAATGTTCTTTCTAGAAACATTACCCAGAAAAAAAATCTTTCATACACCATGTTTTTTTTTTTTACAAAGAGCTGGCTCATATTTAAGTGAAGTCATACTGGTCATTAAGCAGGTCATTACATGACCGACCCAATTTTATGACTTATTTTGATGTAATGGTTAAGGGAATCCATTCTCTGCAATGGGCAGTTTTTGGTAGAAGCCAGAAGTAAAACATTGGTTTCTGACAAAAAAAGGAAAAGATAACAAATCACGCTCAAGTGGCAGAGGGATGCTGCAAATTCCTATAAATGTGGGCTGGTTGCCAAGAGCCCAAAAATGCAATTTGGACCTCATGACCACAGGGAAGCCACCAGAACTCTGAATCTGTATTTATTTGTTGTTGTTTTTTGGGTGTCGCAAGTTTGTAAAATCTTTTTTTAAACAACCAGTCCTAAATCAAGGACTACTACAGCCACATTCATAAAAGTTTTCAGCAATCTCTGCAGTTCATTTCTTGATTTGCTGTACAAGATAGCCCTCAACTTACAACAATTCACTTAGTGACAGTTTAAAAGATAAAAAGCCACTGAAAAAGTTGACCTTTTCACACTTAGGTCTGTGGCAGCATCCCCACGGTCACATGATGAAAATTCAGACACTTGGCCCAACTGACTCATATTTATGACAGTTGCAGTGTCCCAGGGTCATGTGATCCCCATTTGTGACCTTGTGACAAGCAGCCAGAACTAAGGAGAAACTTCCTAACAGTGAGGGCAATTAATCAGTGGAACAGCTTGCCACCAGAAATCGTGGCCACTCACTGGAGATTTTTAAGAAGAGATTAGACAGTCACTTATCTGAAATGGTATAGGTTCTCCTGCTTGAGCAGGGGGCTGGACTAGAAGACCTCCAAGATCCCTTCCAGCTCTAGTCTCTATTATCATCATCCTCCTCCTCCTCCTCCTGCTTCTTCTTTCTGCTTCTCCTCCTCCTTGTGAAACCTTATCAAACATTATTATTATTATTATTATTATTATTATTATTATTATTATTATTATTATTATTATTATTATTATTATTATTATATCCAGTTGCCTTTTGAAAAAGCTTATTAAGAGTGATCTTTGCCACCGAAAAAAGAGCCCGTTCTTGACTTTTGCATTAAAAAAAAATGCGTTAAAAAGTGTTAAGAATCCTGGAATTTCAACAAGAGGGCTATTGGTCAACTGCCTAATCAACTTCATTTTAGAAGGACATTTTATTCTGTTTTTTGGGGTTTTTTTTTTAATCATCAGGGAGACCCTGATGAGATTCTGAGATTCTTCTCTCCCCAGAAAAATCAATTAACCTCGCAGAATGATTGCATGTTGCGTTCTCATTACTTCACTTGACAGAGGGCATACAAAATGATCCATGACAAAATAATCCAGGCCTGTCATGACCAATTCTGACCTCAGAGCATCTGGCCCAATATATTTTAGGCGATCCAGAATGGGACAGGCAGGATTCTAATGGCCAGCGTTCCCATCTGTTTTAAAAAGTATTGTTGTAAATTCTCTGGAATCTTTGGAGCTGGGCAGTGAATACAGATAAGCAAATAAAGGCATGAACATACCCCATGCTGTTAATTATTCCTTAAAAGGTTCTCTTTCTGAGTATCTTCTCACGTTAGGGTTCCAATATTTGAGGGGCTGTCACAAAGGAGAGGGGGTGGATCTATGCTCCAAAGCCACCAAAGGCAGGACAAGAAGCAACAGATGGAAGACTTTCCTGAAGGAAAGAGGTTGGTCCCACCTGGCTTTGAAAATAGATTTCTCAGGATATTTGATTTTTTTTTTTTTTTAACATGCAAAGCTCATGTCCTCTGTGGAGTTATAGCCCTTCCTGGCTGAAAGGTGAACTGCCTCGAGCTTTGTCTCCAATGCTTTATATGACATGAGCACAATGGCCTTTGTCTGCTCACGTTGGCCCAGGATCAAAACTTTGAGGGTTAATCTTTATTTAGAGCAGAAGTTGGCCTAAGGGGAGGAATCCCTCAGAAGGCAGAGCCAAGGAAGCCCCCACTCCCCAGCATCCATGATGCTTAACAATTGGGTGAAGGAAAATCTAATATATTTTGTTCTCAAATATACCAGTAGTGCTTGATTTACAATTAACCAGGGGAACAGCTTGCCTCCAGAAATCGTGGGTGCTCCATCACTGGAGGTTTTTAAGAAGGGACTGAACAGTCACTTGTCTGAGATGGTATAGGTTCTCCTGCTTGAGCGGGGGGCTGGACTAGAAGACCTCCAAAGTCCCTTCCAGCTTCTATTCTGTTCTGTTCTACCTTCTCTTCTCTTTTCCATTCATATTCTATTCTATTCTATTCTATTCTATTCTATTCTATTCTATTCTATTCTATTCTATTCTATTCTATTCTATTCTATTCTATTCTATTCTATTCTATTCTATTCTATTCTATCCCATCCCATCCCATCCCATCCCATATTCTATTCTATTCTATTCTATTCTATTCTATTCTATTCTATTCTATTCTATTCTATTCTATTCTATTCTATTCTATTCTATTCTATTCTATTCTATTCTATCCCATCCCATCCCATCCCATCCCATATTCTATTCTATTCTATTCTATTCTATTCTATTCTATTCTATTCTATTCTATTCTATTCTATTCTATTCTATTCTATTCTTTCTGTTCTTGTTCCATATTCTATTCCATATATATTCTATTCTATTCTATTCTATTCTATTCTATTCTATTCTATTCTATTCTATTCTATTCTATTCTATTCTATTCTATTCTATTCTATTCTATTCTATTCTATTCTTTCTGTTTTTGTTCCATATTCTATTCCATACATATTCTATTCCATACATATTCTATTCTATTCTATTCTATTCTATTCTATTCTATTCTATTCTATTCTATTCTATTCTATTCTATTCTATTCTATTCTATTCTATTCTATTCTATTCTATTCTATTCTTCTATTCTTGTTCCATATTCTATTCCATACATATTCTATTCTATTCTATTCTATTCTATTCTATTCTATTCTATTCTATTCTATTCTATTCTATTCTATTCTATTCTATTCTATTCTATTCTTTCCATTCTGTTCCATTCCATTCCATTCTATTCTTTCTGTTCTTATTCCATATTATATTCTATCCTATTCTATTCTAAACAGTTTGTTTAATGACTGTTCGAAGTTACAACAGCACTGAAAACAGGGGACCATTCTTCACACAACCGTTGCAGCATCTTCGTGGTCACGTGATCAAAACTCAGATGGTTGGCAACTGGCTCAAATTTACGATGGTTGCCGTATCCCAGGATCATGTGATCCCCTTTTGCGACCTTCTGACAAACAAAGTCAATGGAGGACACCAGATTCACTTAACAACCATTTATTTATTTATTTATTTATTCGGATTTGTATGCCGCTCCTCTCCGAAGACTCGGAGCGGCTTACAACATATATATATAAACAATTGAACCATGTTACTAACTGAACAACTGCAGTGATTCGCTTAACGACTGTTGCAAGAAAAGTCGTGAAACGGGGCAAAATCCATGTCTTGCTTAGCAACAGAAAATTGGGGTTCATTTGTGGTCGAGGATGACCTGCAAGGCATGACTTTAATGTTGAATAAATCTGAATTGGCTGAGTCACATTTTATTGCGCGTTGTTGGGCTCCAGGATTTGGTGACTGTGGTCTAGAGAGCAGATCTTATTTATTTATTATTGTGGTTCGCAGCAGAGTCAGCCAGATGTTCAGAGTCAATTTGGCATTTTTAATCAATCACCTATATTGTCCTTCTCAAAGACCTGGGGATAGTCAGATGTGGATGTTTGACGGGTGTTAGAGGTATCGTTGCAGGCTGTAAGTTGCTCCAAGAGAAGTTGCCTTTTGCAATTGACTGATGGAGAATTTGTCAATGCCAATTTGTTTTTATTTGATTTTTATCCCACGTTTATTGCTTTTATCAGTCTCAAGGAAGCAAACATGCATAATGCTCCTTCCTCCTCTATTTTCCCCACGACAAAAACCCAATGATGTCATAAGGCTCATTAATTAATTTTGCATTACTGCAGCTGCTACCAGATGGATGCATCTAAAATAACTCCGTAGGTACATAAATGGGATGAGTGAGCCAATTTTTATTTTTATTTTTTTTAAATGGTTTTGGTAATTTTTAAATCTGCTCTAGCAGATTTGTAAACTAAATGAAATCTATAGAAAGGTTCATAAGCATTTCAGGTAATAGAACAGAGAGATTTTTTTATGTATCCTCCTGTATACATTGCACATACATCTGATATTAAATCTAAACTATCCATCATCCTTTTGGAATGAAAAATCAAATCACTCTATCATTTATTGTTACGGTTAGTTAGCTAATTAGTTGGTTATTGCTTATTTAGACTTTTCAGATACAAATATCCCCAATGTAAGCTCTTTTTAATTGCAACTACTCATTTCTTTGTTTCTTTGTTAGTGTATGGCATATCTTACATGGACTAGCAATATATATTAACAATTCACCTAGATTAGTAAAACATAATAAAATATAAATGTTGAAAAAAATCTGTGTTCAAATATCAGTGTCTAAACCAGGGATAGGCAACCTTGGCTCTTTTATGACTCGTGGACTTCAACTCCCAGAATTCCTGAGCCAGCCATGCTGAGGGGAAAGGGAGAGGTTTCCAAGCTGAGCCATGCTGGCTCAGGAATTCTGGGAGTTGAAGTCCATAAGTCATGAAGGGGTCATGGTTCCCCCATGCTGGCTGAGGAATTCTGGGAGTTGAAGTCTGCCAGTCATGAAGGGGCCACAGTTCCCCCATGCTGGCTGAGGAATTCTGGGAGTTGAAGTCCACAAGTCATGAAGGGGTCATGGTTCCCCCATGCTGGCTCAGGAATTCTGGGAGTTGAATTCCACAAATCATGAAGGGGCCATAGTTCCCCCATGCTGGCACAGGAATTCTGGGAGTTGAAGTCCATAAGTCATAAAAGAGCCAAGGTTTCCTACCCCTGGTCTAGGCCATCTAACCACTGAAGTGCAGCATTGTTTATATTTTTAAAAAATCAGATACTGGACCGATATATCCCTTCAGTTTCAACTGTCTGGCTGGCGAATTCAATACTGAAGAAACTCTATAGTCTTGAGGTGCCATAAGAGATTATCTTTATTATTTATTATTTATTTATTTATTCATTCAATTTCTATGCCGCCCTTCTCCTGGGACCCAGGGCGGCTTACAACAATAGTGCAATAACAGATAAGAAATTTAACTGAATATACATCAATTCTAGTTTTCCTGTGTGAACATCTGGTTAGTTAACAATGGCTTCTCATAACCCCCATTCACCATGTGTTCACATTACCCAATCACATCCTTTCTGTTTGTTATGAGAATGGTCCACTTCTCCGTCAGACATCTGTTTTTGTGACCTTGGGTCTCCTGGTCCATGGACGGCTTCGTGAAACTCTCATTTCTTTCCCAGGCTCTCTATGGCAAGTTGAATAGCGACAGAGGTTAGCAAGCATCTTAGCAATTCAGCCTTGACACTCAGCTTACAGTCGGGCACGATGTGACTTACCCTTTGATGTGGGACCCCACAGTCTCACTGAGGGGAGAATACCAGGCCCCATTTACATAGAGAGTTCTGGCAGATGCCGTGTGAGGTGCAAATCTTATTTAATTGTCAATGGCTGGTGTGGTAGTTCATAGTCGGGCATCCTTTTTTGGGGGTCACTTATACGTCTTCCTGTGTCTGGGGGTCTCAGCCACCTCTTTGGCTTTCCATTGGGAAATGATGTTACAAGTTGTTGGGCAGATGTTGTGCAAGTGCCAGTGGGGGGTTTTCTGGATTTCGGTATGGCGAGTCTAGAGGAAAGAGGGAATAGGGAGGACATAATAGTAGTATTCCAATATTTGAGGGGCTGCCACAAAGAGGAGGGGGTCAAGCTATTCTCCAAAGCCCCTGAAGGCAGGACAAGAAGCAACAGATGGAAACTAATCAAGGAGAGAAGCAACCTGGAATAAAGGGGAAACTTCCTAACAGTGAAGACAATTAACCAGTGGAACAACCTGCCTCCAGAAATTGTGGGTGCTCCATCACTGGAGGCTTTCAAGAGAAGACTGGACAGCCACTTGTCTGATATTGAATAGGGCAGCGGTTCTCAACCTTTTCCGGGGCTCGACCCCGGCCTGCGCGGCGCAAGCGCGGCGCGACGGGGTGCATCGCGCATGCGTGGCGTGACAGCCCGCATCGCAAAGGGGAAAAAAATGGCCGACCCAAAAAAAAATGGCCGACTAAAATAAAAAAAATGGCGGGCCCGCATCTCGCATGCGTGGCGCGATGGCCCACATTGCAAAGGGGAAAAAATGGCCGACCCAAAAAAAAAATGGCGGACTGCGGTGTTTGGCGACCCCCGTGAAATGGTCGTTCGACTCCAAATGGGGTCGCGACCCACAGGTTGAGAACCACTGGAATAGGGTCTCCTGCCTGAGCAGGGGGCTGGACTAGAAGACTCCAAGATCCCTTCCAGCTCTATTCTGATTGATTGATTGATTGATTGATTGATTGATTTAAAACTTCCAGCTGATAAATGAGTAAGATCATCATGCACCGGTAGGAGTGAGTTGTTCATAATTTTTCTGTAATGTCCCACTAGTGTATCTATTTCTGTTTGAATCATCTTTCAGTAATGTACTTCCTTTGCAAATTTATTTTTGAGAGGAGGCAGGCAATTTTTGATCAGGAAAAATCCGACATTAATTTCATCCTGAAACTTGTGTGAAGCCGAGTGCCACAAGTCCATCCAGTACATTTTCCCACTGAAACTGATTGTGGACTTTGTTTTTCTATTCTTACTTTTACGGAAGCTAATTCTATCTTAAATTACAGATGTGCCTTGAGCTGTTTATGTTAGTAAAAGTTTTAGAGGCCATTTGTTCCAAGGGCAGAACAGGGCAAATATAGCAATTTGCCATCAGGAGAAAGAAAGAGACAAGAGAGAGAGAGAGAGAAAAAAAAATCCATGATAAATGGGAAGAATTGCAACATCTATTATTGTGGTGATTTTCAACCTGCAATCTCAAATGGTACAATTCATCCAGGATCCCATCAGTAGATTTGATGAGTTTGTGCTGCATCCTTTACCCACAGAGTAAACAATGCCTGTTTTCTGGCAGAGCTGACAAAATCTGGACCTTTGTGAGTTCTTGACAAGCTAAGTGAATCCATTTTGTCTGTAAACATCATATAACACTCAGGTTTGCTTATCTAGTAGCTGTCATGGCTAATTCAGCAGGAAGCTACTTGGGCCACATTTCATTATTGTGTTATGCTTTAAAGTTATTCAATGACTCAGCAGCCTTTCCCAAAATCTCCTGCTCTCTCAGACAATATTTTTTTTAAACTCAGAATAACAAAGTTGGAATGGACCTTACAACTTTGCAAATTTGCGAAGAAGGTACATTACATAGCTCATATATAAGTATGTGTGTATGTATGTATGTACATTTATCATCTATTTATCTATATCATGTATCTATCTATTTCATCTCTGAGATGAGCTAATAGTTAGAATTCAGTATTGTAGGCTAACTCTGCTCACATAGCCAGGAGTTCAATCCTGATTGACTTAAAGTTGACTCAGCCTTCCATTCTTCCAAGGTCGGTAAAATGAGGACCCAGATTTTTTGGGGGGGGGAATATACTGACTCTGTAAACCACTTAGAGAGGGCTGGAAAGCACTGTGAAGTGGTATATAAGTCTAGGTGCTTCTGCTATTGCTATCTCCCTCCCTCCCTTTATCTGTTTGTCTGTCTACTTATCTACTTATCATTTAGGCAAAAAAACCCAAATGTACAGGTATAGTATAGGGGGTACCTTGCTCAATAGTAGAAACTATGAGAGGGATCTCAGAGTCCTAGTGGACAATCACTTAAATATGAGCCAGCAGTGTGCTGCAGCTGCCAAAAAAGCCAACACAGTGCTGGGCTGCATTAACAGAGGGAGAGAATCAAGATCACGTGAAGTATTAATACCACTTTACAATGCCTTAGTAAGGCCACACTTGGAATATTGCATCCAGTTTTGGTCACCACGATGTAAAAAAGATGTTGAGACTCTAGAAAGAGGGCAGAGAAGAGCAACAGAGATTAGGGGACTGGAGGCTAAAACATATAAGGAACGGTCGCTGGAATTGGGTATGTCCAGTTTAACGAAGAGAAGGACGAGGGGGGACATGATAGCAGCGTTCCAATATCTCAGGGACTACCCCAAAGAAGAGGGAGTCAAGCTATTGTCCAAAGCGCCTGAGGGCAGGACAAGAAGCACCGGATGGAAACTCATCAAGGAGAGAAGCAACCTAGAACTAAGGAGAAACTTCCTGACAGTGAGAACAATTAATCAGTGGAACAACCTGCCTCCAGAAGTGGTGAATGCTCCAACACTGGAAGTTTTTAAGAAGAGACTGGACAGCCATTTGTCCGAAATGTTATAGGGTTTCCTGCCTGAGCAGGGGGTTGGACTAGATGACCTCCAAGATCCCTTCCAACTTTATTATTATTATTACTTATCTCTATCCATTAGTCAGTCAGTCAGTCAGTCAGTCAGTCAGTCAGTCAGTCAGTCAGTCTGTCTGTCTGTCTGTCTGTCTGTCTGTCTGTCTGTCTGTCTGTCTGTCTATCTATCTATCTATCTATCTATCTATCTATCTATCTATCTATCTATCTATCTATCTATCTATCTATCTTCCACCTAGAGCCATGGTGGCGCAGTGGTTAGAATGCAGTACTGCAGGCTACTTTTGCTGAATGCCGGCTGCCAGATTCTCACTGGCTCAAGATTGTCTCAACCTTCTGAGATTGGTAAAATGAGGACCCAGATTGTTGGGGCCAATATGCTGATTCTGTAAACTACTTAGAGAGGGCTGCAAAGCACTGTGAAGCGGTATATAAGTCTAAGTGCTATTGCTATCTATCTCTATCCATCTGTCCATCTATCCATCCATCCATCAACCTTCCTCCCTCCCTATTTACTTATCTTACCTGTCTGTACGTCTTTGTGTCTGCCTGCCTAGCTACAGTATCTCTATTATTTATCTGTGAACACCCTTCCTAATTTAACTTAATTTCTTCCACCGAGCAAGGCACATTTCCCATAGTCTTCAGTTTTTGTGCGAAGAAAGTACTTGCTCAGACTAAAGGCATATTTATAGCTACTTTATTTTAGTCACAGGGTTATTTTCACTTTTAGCTGATATTGCATAACATCTTTGGCAGAAATAGTTCCTACAAAGTGGTTAAACCAGGCAAGCTAGAAAAGGTTTTGCAGCCCAGAGACTGAACTGTTGGCAATTTTAAGATCAAGGACGCTTGTAAGTTAGGAATCTGGAGTTTATTCAAAAAATTTGCAGTAGGAAAGTTACTTGTCTGCCTTAAACTGCTGTTAATTCTCTCCTTGCTGAGATCCAGTCTTGCACAGGGAGTCAGGTGTTGGCTTTGAAGTAGAAAGACCGGGGTTCATATGTTCACATGATTGTGTGGTTTATTGGTCGAGTCCTGACTTTAAACCCAATCTCCCTTCCAGGGCTGTAGAGGGGGCAAAATCTGGGAAGATTTGCATTCTGCATCCATTCCATTCCATTCCATATTTTCTATTCTATTCTATTCTATTCTATTCTATTCTATTCTATTCTATTCTATTCTATTCTATTCTATTCTATTCTATTCTATTCTATTCTATTCTATTCTATTCTATTCCATTCCATATTCTATTCTATTCTATTCCATTCCATATTCTATTCTATTCTATTCTATTCTATTCTATTCTATTCTATTCTATTCTATTCTATTCTATTCTATTCTATTCTATTCTATTCTATTCTATTCTATTCTATTCTATTCTATTCTATTCCATTCCATTCCATATTCTATTCTATTCTATTCCATTCCATATTCTATTCTATTCTATTCTATTCTATTCTATTCTATTCTATTCTATTCCATTCCATTCCATTCCATTCCATTCCATTCCATTCCATTCCATTCCATATTTTCTATTCTATTCTATTCTATTCTATTCTATTCTATTCTATTCTATTCTATTCTATTCTATTCTATTCTATTCTATTCTATTCTATTCTATTCTATTCTATTCTATTCCATTCCATTCCATTCTATATTCTATTCTATTCTATTCTATTCCATATTCTATTCTATTCTATTCTATTCTATTCTATTCTATTCTATTCTATTCTATTCTATTCTATTCTATTCTATTCTATTCTATTCTATTCTATTCTATTCTATTCTATTCTATTCTATTCCATTCCATTCCATTCTATATTCTATTCTATTCTATTCTATTCTATTCTATTCCATATTCCATTCTATTCTATTCTATTCTATTCTATTCTATTCTATTCCATTCCATTCCATTCCATTCTATTCCATTCTATATTCTATTCTATTCTATTCTATTCTATTCTATTCCATATTCTATTCTATTCTATTCTATTCTATTCTATTCTATTCTATTCTATTCTATTCTATTCTATTCTATTCTATTCTATTCTATTCTATTCTATTCTATTCCATTCCATTCCATTCCATATTTTCTATTCTATTCTATTCTATTCTATTCTATTCTATTCTATTCTATTCTATTCTATTCTATTCTATTCTATTCTATTCTATTCTATTCTATTCTATTCTATTCCATTCCATTCCATATTCTATTCTATTCTATTCCATTCCATATTCTATTCTATTCTATTCTATTCTATTCTATTCTATTCTATTCTATTCTATTCTATTCTATTCTATTCTATTCTATTCTATTCTATTCCATTCCATTCCATTCCATTCCATTCCATATTTTCTATTCTATTCTATTCTATTCTATTCTATTCTATTCTATTCTATTCTATTCTATTCTATTCTATTCTATTCTATTCTATTCTATTCCATTCCATTCCATTCTATATTCTATTCTATTCTATTCTATTCTATTCCATATTCTATTCTATTCTATTCTATTCTATTCTATTCTATTCTATTCTATTCTATTCTATTCTATTCTATTCTATTCTATTCTATTCCATTCCATTCCATTCTATATTCTATTCTATTCTATTCTATTCTATTCTATTCCATATTCCATTCTATTCTATTCTATTCTATTCTATTCTATTCTATTCTATTCTATTCCATTCCATTCCATTCCATTCTATTCCATTCTATATTCTATTCTATTCTATTCTATTCTATTCCATATTCTATTCTATTCTATTCTATTCTATTCTATTCTATTCTATTCTATTCTATTCTATTCCATTCCATTCCATTCCATATTTTCTATTCTATTCTATTCTATTCTATTCTATTCTATTCTATTCTATTCTATTCTATTCTATTCTATTCTATTCTATTCTATTCTATTCCATTCCATATTCTATTCTATTCTATTCCATTCCATTCCATTCCATATTTTCTATTCTATTCTATTCTATTCTATTCTATTCTATTCTATTCTATTCTATTCTATTCTATTCTATTCTATTCTATTCTATTCTATTCTATTCTATTCTATTCTATTCTATTCTATTCTATTCTATTCCATTCCATATTCTATTCTATTCTATTCCATTCCATTCCATTCCATATTTTCTATTCTATTCTATTCTATTCTATTCTATTCTATTCTATTCTATTCTATTCTATTCTATTCTATTCTATTCTATTCTATTCCATTCCATTCCATTCCATATTTTCTATTCTATTCTATTCTATTCTATTCTATTCTATTCTATTCTATTCTATTCTATTCTATTCTATTCTATTCTATTCTATTCTATTCTATTCTATTCCATTCCATTCTATATTCTATTCTATTCTATTCTATTCTATTCTATTCTATTCTATTCTATTCTATTCTATTCTATTCTATTCTATTCTATTCTATTCCATTCCATTCCATATTTTCTATTCTATTCTATTCTATTCTATTCTATTCTATTCTATTCTATTCTATTCTATTCTATTCTATTCTATTCTATTCTATTCTATTCTATTCTATTCTATTCTATTCCATTCCATATTCTATTCTATTCTATTCCATTCCATTCCATTCCATATTTTCTATTCTATTCTATTCTATTCTATTCTATTCTATTCTATTCTATTCTATTCTATTCTATTCTATTCTATTCTATTCTATTCTATTCTATTCTATTCTATTCTATTCCATTCCATTCCATTCCATATTTTCTATTCTATTCTATTCTATTCTATTCTATTCTATTCTATTCTATTCTATTCTATTCTATTCTATTCTATTCTATTCTATTCTATTCTATTCTATTCTATTCCATTCCATTCTATATTCTATTCTATTCTATTCTATTCTATTCTATTCTATTCTATTCTATTCTATTCTATTCTATTCTATTCTATTCTATTCTATTCTATTCTATTCTATTCTATTCTATTCTATTCCATTCCATTCTATATTCTATTCTATTCTATTCTATTCTATTCTATTCTATTCTATTCTATTCTATTCTACCTCCAAGGTCCCTTTCAACTCGATGATGACCCTGATGTTGAGAAAGATAGAGGGCAAAAGGAGAAGGAATGGCAAAGGATGGGATAGTTAGATCATGTCGTGGGCCCAATGAACATGAATCTGGGCAAACTCCCAAGACAGGGGAGGACAGGGCGTGTTATGGTCCCTGGGATTGTGAAGAGTCAGACAGGACTTAGCAACTGAACAGCCACAACCTTTACCCAGGTGTGTTTTAGGAGATTAATGCTGATGCCTCTAGAAAAAAACTACAAGACGCTAGAGACAGATGGCTGGGTGAATTTCCAACTAATTGGGGGTAGGGTGTTAATTTCTTACATATCATCTTGACATTCCATATGGCTGGTATAAGTAGAATAAATTACGTAGAAAAAAGGAAGGCAGGCCAGCACTCTTAATGTGCCTGGTGCCTATAAATAATGTAAATTTTGTGCGTGCGTGCGTGTGTGTGCGTGCGTGTGTGTGTGTATGTGCGTGGCTGCGCAAGGAATTGTGATTTATTTCTCTAAATTCGGACTTCGTATAGCCCCGCACATAAAGGTAGTCCTCAACTTACAACAGTTCAATTAGGGACCATTCAAAGTTACAATGGCACTGGAAAAAAAAGTGATGTAGGACTGTTTTTAACCCCTGTTACTGTTGCAGCCATCCCCATGGTCACGTGATTTACATTTGGGTGCTTGACAACTGACTCACATTTATGACGGTTGCAATGTCCCCCAGGGTCACGTGATCCTCCTTTTGCGACCTCCTGACAAGCAAAGTCAGTGGGGAAACCAGATTCACTTAACAACCGTGTTACTAGTTTAAGAACTGCAGGGGTTCACTTAACAAACGTGGCGGGAAATAGTCATAAAATGGGGCAAAACTCGCTTAACGAGTTTCTCACTTAGCAACATTTTGGGGGGGGCTCAATTGTGGTCGTACGTTCAGGACCACCTGTACTACAGGTAGAAAAATTTGGGCAATGAAGTTTTGAATTGGCCAACATCAGCCCAAAGTGGCACTTGAAAAGAGATTGAATTTAGATAAAACAGAAAAGATAAATATTTCCCCCCCACCCGCCACGTTTCAACCTCATCTAGACTTGCAAAACACTTTAATGAAGTGTTTTGTAATGCTTCCATTTGATGTGAGACCACACGCCCCTTTCTAAGTTTGGCTCGAGAAAAACGTCATGGGCAAAAATCTTGCAGAGATTCCGATCAGTTGTTTTTCGGGATCATTTGGCGAGTTAGCAGATCAAACAACCCAAGAATTGAATTTAAAAATAGCCACCGTTGCTGGGAATCTCACATTTTTCCAACGTGACCGATTTCATTTAAGGACTATTTGGTGGAAGCATATTAAATATACATTATTTTTTTGCAGTGTCCATTAATCATAAAACGATGTGTCTCGAATTACTCAGTTAACTGACATAGTGTATTCTGTTCCTGCACCTTGGATCAGCAATCAAAGGCAGATTGGCGTTCTTTATTTAGTCAAATGGATTTATCAAAGCCATCTTTCAAATGACTAGATTAAGTGGCTTATTCTTATCCTGTATGTGTGTGTGTGTGTGCGCGCGTGTGTGTGTGCGCGTGTGTGTGAATTCCATGTAAGTGCTCCTTTGATTTCAGACCAGGTTTAGCAATTGCAATAGCATTTAGACTTATATACCGCTTCACAGTGCTTTCCAGCCCCCTCTAAGCAGTTTACAGAATCAGCATATTTGCCCCCAAAACCTCATTTTACTGACCTCGGAAGGATGGAAGGCTGTCAACCTTGAGCTGGTGAGATTCAGAAAGAAAGAAAGAAAGAAAGAAAGAAAGAAGAGAGAGAGAGAGAGAGAGAGAGAGAGAGAGAGAGAGAGAGAGAGAGAGAGAGAGAAAGAAAGAAAGAAGAAAGAAAGAGAAGGAAGGAAGGAAGGAAGGAAGGAAGGAAGGAAAGAGAAGGAAAGAGAAGGAAAGAAGGAAAGAGAGACAGAGAGAAAGGAAAAAGGGAAAGAAGGAAGGAAGGAAGGAAGGAAAGAGAAGGAAAGAAGGAAAGAGAGACAGAGAGAAAGGAAAAAAGGAAAGAAGGAAGGAAGGAAGGAAGGAAGGAAGCAAGGAAGCAAGGAAGCAAGGAAGCAAGCAAGCAATAGCACTTAAAACTTCTATACTTCTTCACAGTGCTTTACAGCCTTCTCTGTTTATAGAGCAGGCATATTTGCCCCCAACAATCTGAGTCCTCATTTTACTGACCTTGAAAGAATGGAAGGCTGAGTCAACCTTGATCTGGTGATATTCGAACAGAAAGAAAGAAAGAACGAACGAACAAAAGAAAGAAAGGAAGGAAGAAGGAAGGAAGGAAGGAAGGAAGGAAGGAAGGAAGGAAAGAGAAGGAAAGAAGGAAAGAGAGACAGAGAGAAAGGAAAAAAGGAAAGAAGGAAGGAAGAAAGGAAGGAAGGAAAGAGAAGGAAAGAAGGAAAGAGAGACAGAGAGAAAGGAAAAAAGGAAGGAAGGAAGGAAGGAAGGAAGGAAGGAAGGAAGGAAGGAAGGAAGCAAGCAAGCAAGCAAGCAAGCAAGCAAGCAAGCAAGCAAGCAAGCAAGCAATAGCACTTAAAACTTCTATACTTCTTCACAGTGCTTTACAGCCTTCTCTGTTTATAGAGCAGGCATATTTGCCCCCAACAATCTGAGTCCTCATTTTACTGACCTTGAAAGAATGGAAGGCTGAGTCAACCTTGATCTGGTGATATTCGAACAGAAAGAAAGAAAGAACGAACGAACGAAAGAAAGAAAGAAAGGAAGAAGGAAGGAAGGAAGGAAGGAAGGAAGGAAGGAAGGAAGGAAAGAGAAGGAAAGAAGGAAAGAGAGACAGAGAGAAAGGAAAAAAGGAAAGAAGGAAGGAAGGAAGGAAGGAAGGAAGGAAAGAGAAGGAAAGAAGGAAAGAGAGACAGAGAGAAAGGAAAAAAGGAAAGAAGGAAGGAAGGAAGGAAGGAAGGAAGCAAGCAAGCAAGCAAGCAAGCAAGCAATAGCACTTAAAACTTCTATACTTCTTCACAGTGCTTTACAGCCTTCTCTGTTTATAGAGCAGGCATATTTGCCCCCAACAATCTGAGTCCTCATTTTACTGACCTTGAAAGAATGGAAGGCTGAGTCAACCTTGAGCTGGTGATATTCGAACAGAAAGAAAGAAAGAAAGAAAGAAAGAAAGAAAGAAAGAAAGAAAGAAAGAAAGAAAGAAAGAAAGAAAGAAAGAAAGAAAGAAAGAAAGAAAGAAAGAAAGAAAGAAAGAAAATAAGAAAGAAAATAAGAAAGAAAGAAAGAAAGAAAGAAAGAAAGAAAGAAAGAAAGAAAGAAAGAAAGAAAGAAAGAAAGAAAGAAAGAAAGAAAAAGAGAGAAGGAAAGAAAGAGAGAGAAAGGAAGGAAGAAAGAGGGATGGAGGAAGGAAGGAAGGAAGCAAGCAAGCAAGCAAGCAATAGCACTTAAAACTTCTATACCTCTTCACAATGCTTTACAGCTCTCTGTAAGTGGTTTATAGAGTCAGCATATTTGCTCTCAATAATCTGGGTCCTCATTTTACCGACCTCAGAAGGATGGAAGGCTGAGTTAATCTTGAACTGGTCAGAATCAAACTCCTGTCAGTGAGCAGAGTTAGCCTGCAATACTGCACTCTTACCACTGTGCCACCACGGTTTTCAAGTTTAATAGTGATTAATAATTATATGTATTTATATGTAAGGGTGAAGGTATATACATATGTTTATATGTGTGTTATGTATGTGTACACTTTTGAGAACAGGCAACAGAATTTCATTTTTAATGTGTGCCAGTGTGCCCACAGTGAAAAAAAAATGACAATAAAGATTATCTCATGTTATCTATAACACCCCTATTCTTTCTCTGCCATTCTGGTTGTTACTTTTTGCCTTGGTAAGACCACAGTCAAGAGTTCCTATTCAGCCACGCTTTTATTCAGTATACAGTTACGTCACGCTCTCCAAACACCTTTCTGGAATTCCCCCACCAGTCTTTTACTACACTTTCTCATTCAGTGGGTGATTTCCGAGTCCCTAAAGACTTTCTCCCTCTGGGCTTTTCTGCAATCTTCTTTCACAACCATGTACAATTTGTGCCTGGTTGTTTTTTAAGGTCCTTTCAGCAAGAGCTCTCCAAATCTCATCTTTAAAAAAAAAAAAAAAACAATTGAGGCGCTCTCATTCTGATCTAGAAGACAAAACCAGGATGATATAACTGGTTAGTCTGGGAGGGAGGAACTTCCCTGTGTCAGAAAAAGTCAAAACGGTCGACACAATGATGCAGCTGATGACCCTTCACTTCATTTTGACCTGTGGGATTCAGACTCTCTGGTGTGAATTAAATTTATGGACCTTTGCACTTTGGATGATGTACACGGAAGATTAGCTTTAGGCGCTATGAAGATGACATAAAATAACATCTCTTTTTCTCCTCTCGAGTTTAAGGGAAGGGGATAGCACATATACTTTAAAAAGGTAAAAGTTTCCCTATCAGTTGTGTCCGACCGTAGGGCACTGTGTTCATCTCCATTTTTTGGCCGAGGACCCAACGTTGTCCAAAGTTAATTTCCGTGGTCATATGGCCAGCACGCCTATATGCCAAAGGTGCCCAAAACGCTGTTACCTTCCCACCGAAGTGGTATCTATGTATCTGCTTGCAGTTTCATGCTTTCAAACTGCTAAGTGGGCAGGAGCTGAGGCAAGTAACGGGAGCTCATCCCGTTGCACGGAGCTTGGGTCTCGAACCCGGGTGGTCAGCTCTCCAGTTGACAAGTTCAGCTTCTCGAACGGTTGAGCCATCGCACCGCCCTATATACTTTCATGGATTCAATATATCCCTTCCTGTTACATCAATGAGATGGGTAAGCCCCATATACATATGAGGAATGCTAATAAGTGTAGAATTGATCATCTACCACCTCCTGATCTATTTCAGTGTTTCTCAACTTCAGCAACTTCAAAATGTGTTGGACATGAACGCTCAGCTGGGGACCTCTGGGAGTTGAAGTCCATGCCTCTTAAAGCTGCTGAGATTGCAAAACATTGGTCTTCATAACCGACAGCCTGACTCAAATCATTTGTGACTTCTTTCTCATCAGTCTTTTCCATGGATACCCCCTCTTTGTGCCATTTGATTCAACTTGTTTTTGACATATCACTGTCAGTTAGTTTGCTTAACTTTCATAACACTCCATTAACAACTTATCTTCTTAACAATGGAAATTTTGGGCTCAGTTGTGATCATAAGTTGAGAACTATCTGCAACAGCAAAATTTTAATGGAATAATGTACATTTATTCGTACACAGAGAGAGAGAGAGAGAAAGAGAAACACAAACACATAACCATACATGCACTTAGCCACACCCTTCTCAATGAAGCTGGCAGGTACTAGCCATAGGGACGGAAGCTGCCAAGTCTGGATCCAGGGAGAGGAAAAAAGGGAGGAGTAGAGGGGAGGAGTAGGGAGAAGTAGGGGCAGTTCGGTAGAACTGGTAGCTAATTTTTTGTTGCCCAGGCCCAGAACGGACTTCCGTAAGCGGCATCCACACAGAGAACTGGTTGCTCACGTATTTGAATCCCACCACAGCTCAACACTGGCTGTTAATGGCAACCATTGTTTCAGTCAGGGTGAAGATGCTACAAGAAGTAAAATACGGGGAGCAAGACTTAGATCTGTGTGAGAGGCTTCCAATTAAATTTTGGGATGAACCACAGACTGCAGTCAGAATGTTTTTCCTTTGTTATGTACACAGTGACTTCTTAGAAATAAAGCCTATTTGTTTCTGTTTTTTAGTAGAAGATTGAAATTAAGTTAAACAGGGCACAGAATCTGGTAGGGATTAAGGGAGGTGGTCACAGACCAATTAGAGCTGAAAAGGAATCAAACTTGCTTACAAGCATTTCATTACCCAACTAGGTATTGCTACTGAACATAATTTGTTCCCTCTTTATATCCAGTAACTTAGTTTTCCCATTGCTAGTCCCGGAGGAGGAGGAGGAGGAGGAGGAGGAGAAGAGGAGGAGGAGGGGAGGAGGAGGAGGAGGAGGAGGAGGAGGAGGAGGAGGAGGAGGAGAAGAAGAAGAAGAAGAAGAAGAAGAAGAAGAAGAAGAAGAAGAAGAAGAAGAAGAAGAAGAAGAAGAAGAAGAAGAAGAAGAAGAAGAAGAAGAAGAAGAAGAAGAAGAAGAAGAAGAAGAAGAAGAAGAAGAAGAAGAAGAAGAAGAAGAAGAAGAAGAAGAAGAAGAAGAAGAAGAAGAAGAAGAAGAAGAAGAAGAAGAAGAAGAAGAAGAAGAATGTTTTGTATTTGGATATGAAAATGAAGATGGGGACTATTGACCAGGAGAAAAGCCTTGCTGGGATGACAATCAACTAAAGTAATCTGGTTCTAGGTTTATCACTATCAGGTGAAAACAATTGCACAGCATACAAGATGTCCTTTTTATTTCCTTGTTTGCTGTCCTATCTGCTCCCTGCTCCATTAGTAATTCTGATCTAGCAAATGAGGGCAGACAACTGAAGGAACGCTCAATGCATAAGGATGAAGAAACCAGACCTTGAAAAAATTCCCTTTGGATTCATCTTGTGCGTTAACTCTCGGTGATCCTTAGGGATGCCGGTTCTAATTTGTTTGACTTTTTGTGAAACAGCAATGCTAATTGGCAACCAACTTTGGTCTTTGGGGAGTTGCTTATTTCAAATTTCCTTGTTTCTTTAATTTGTGTTATTTTTACCAAGACAACTTAGAAAATTAACATCCAACAAAACCTGGCCATTGAAATTACGGCGAGCAAGTATCTTTTTTTTTTTTTCCCCAAAAGAGGACTATCGAGATTTGCCTTACTTCTTTGTTCATTAGATTGCAAGGTCATTGAGTTCAGTCCTTCAACCTGGAGATTTCAAAAAAATGTTTCTTATTAGGCATTATGAGATGTTAATTTTTGGATCTCTTTACAATGTTTATGGTGCCATCATTATTAAAGCTAGGATTGGCAACCCAGTGCCCTTTGAGACGAAGAGAGAAATCGCAGATTTTTGTGTGTGTGTGTGTGCAGACATATATGCATACATAAATAATAAATTAAGCATGCCAACATTTCACTGAAATTGTCTAGGATTGTATGGGACCATATAAGTACCTTGCCTCAATCTTTTTTCAAGATTGAGACCATCTTCCTTAAGATCTCGTGAGATCTTGGAGTGAGATCACTAAAATCTTGAAAAATTAGCAAGCTTGTATTTTTGGAGAGACCTCTGGACCACTGGGTAAGAAATAACACTGAAGAGGAGGAGGAGGAGGTGGAGGAGGAGGTGGAGGAGGTGGAGGAGGTGGAGGAGGAGGAGGAGGAGGAGAAGGTGGTGGAGGAGGAGGAGGAGGAGGAGAAGGAGAAGAAGGAGAAGGAGAAGGAGAAGGAGAAGGAGAAGGAGAAGAAGAAGAAGAAGAAGAAGAAGAAGAAGAAGAAGAAGAAGAAGAAGAAGAAGAAGAAGAAGAAGAAGAAGAAGAAGAAGAAGAAGAAGAAGAAGAAGAAGAAGAAGAAGAAGAAGAAGAGGAGGAGGAGGTGGAGGAGGAGAAGGAGGAGGAGAAGGAGAAGGAGAAGGAGACTGAGTATTATTTCTTGCATATATTTCATTCCACAATTGTTGCTACTTTGTCATGCCGCTGCTTGTAGTCAGTCTGTGCGATCTTCTTGCAGCAGCTTACCAGGTGGTCCACTGTTTCTTCAGCTTCTTTGCATAGGCGGCACTTATGTCTGTTGCTGTCTTCTCAATTTTGACTTTATATGCATTTGTCCTTAAGGCTTGGTCTTGTGCAGCCAGAATTAGTCTCTCCGTCTCTTTCTTCAATTTTCTTGCTCTTAGCCTTTGCCAGATCTCACTATTATCTGCTTTGCCTGCTATATTTTTTTAACGAACTGGCCATGTAATTCTTTATCTTCCCATGTCTCTTTTCTGTTCTTTATTTGCTCTTTCTTTTAGGCCAGTTTGGTCTCTCCAGTACTCAGTAAGTCTCCTTAGTACAATGCAATGCAACCATCATAAATGCATGCCAGTTACCTGCAGAGCTAAATCTAGTTTGCCAAAATTCATTCATTCTGCTTCTCCACTATCTTTGAAAACCATCCTTCCCTTTAATAAAGGTAGGATTAAAAAACAACAACTGTTAAATAAATAAACAAACAAACCATAAGAACATAAGAACATAAGAAGAGCCCTGCTGAATCAGGCCAAAGCCCATCGAGTCCAGCATTCTGTGTCACACAGTGGCCCACCAATTGTACATGGGGATCTTGAGCAGAAAGAGAAGGCAAAACCCTCCCTTTCCCTTGATCCCCAACAAATGGTACTCAAGGGAATCCTGCCTGCCTCAACCAACATAGAGGCGGCACATGGACATCCGTTTTAATAACCACCGATACACTTGGCATCCATGAATCTGTCTGACCCTGCCTTGAAGCTATCAAGGCTGACAGCTGTCACGACCCCTTCAGGAAGTGAATTCCATAAATCAACGACCCTCTGGGTGAAGAAATATTTCCCTTTATTTGTTCTCACTTTCTTAGCTATGAGCTTTAGGGAGTGCCCCCTTGTCCTGGTATTGTGTGATAGAGAAAAGAATTTTTCTCTATCCACCTTTTCTATCCCATGCATGATTTTATACACTTCAATCAAGTCACCCCTTAAACGCCGTCTTTCAAGGCTGAAGAGACCAAGGCGTTGCAATCTGGTTTCATAAGGGAGGCGCTCCATTTCCTTGATCATTCTTGTTGCCCTTTTTTGCACCTTTTCCAGTTCCATTGTATCCTTCTTGGGGTGCGGTGACCAGAACTGTACACAGTACTCCAAGTGTGGTCTCACCATCGATTTGTACAGAGGCAATACAACACTTGCTGACTTGTTTTCGATTTCCTTCCTAATCATGCCAAGCATGGAATTTGCTTTTTTTAACTGCTGCTGCGCATTGGGTTGACATCTTCATCGAGCTGTCCACCAAAACCCCAAGATCCCTTTCTTGGGTTGTCTCAGAAAGTTTGGTCCCCATCAGTTGGTAAGTATAATTGGGGTTCTTTGCCCCGATGTGCATAACTTTGCACTTGTTTAAAGTGCATGATTAAAGGTCTCCGACTTTGTCAACACAGCTAGCATGTTTGTATCTGCTTTGGGGGAAATATATATATTTATATTTCACAGGATAAATCCTAGCTGTGACTTTCAAGGTTAAAAAAATAATGTGTCTGAAAATGGCTCTTGCATGGTCACAGATGACATTTTCCAATCAAGGACCACAGAGGTGGGATCCCCTGATCGACATTAATTAGGCTTCAATAGAGTCAGCCACTCAAACTGCATTTTCCTAATAAAGTGGCACAATACATTTTCAGCGGTTCTAAAAAGGAGACATCTTGTAATCGGCCTAATTAGATTTGTATAAATAAGGTTCTGAAGCAAGAGAGAAAACAACAGCTGTCTATCCGGCCATCTTGGAAACAGCACTAGAAAGGACTGCTTTGTCTCTTCAGTCCAGGTCCATTAAAATGGAAGATTTGAAGGGACCGAGTTGTTAAGGAAACAAAGGGAAAATATGTCACCTGAACCAGACAAAAAAAGTTGGGTCTGAGCACATGAGAAAACCTTCCCCAAATCCCACTCATACACAATTGAGCCCAAAGTGTATGTTGTTAAGGGAGAAATTTGTTGTGAGTTTTGCTCGATTTTACAATCTTTCTTGCCACAATTGTGTTGAAAGAAAAAAATCTTCATTAGGGTCCAGTCCAAGCTGGGAATAATCAAAATGGAGGCTGCTTTAGAAAGAAGGTTGCAGTTTATTGAAGAGGAGAGCCAGACAGAAGCGTCGCTCCGGGAAAGCTGACCACGTGGAGCTGGGAGTGGTGGGTTTTTATACCTTCTTGTACTTTTGTGTTTGGAGTTGTTCCTGTGGCATGAACTTTGACCTGAATCTGAATGTGCCTTTCTGGTATTCTGAGGGTGGTGGGTTAATCTTATTATGTCCCAAAGGTCATATCTTGCTTCCTTGGGGCTGTGGCTGATGACTGTTGGATTTTTGGTGTGAGGGATTGTTGATTCTAGGGTTGATTCTTTCTCATCCCAGCTTCCTGACTCCAATCTTTCTGACAAGATTATCACATCCACATTTCTGCAGACCTGGTTTCTGTTTGGGGCAAAGAGACTTGTGGGGGGGGAGCATTTTCTGCTTTTAAGATCCTTTGGGGATCTCATGATCGCAGGACACTGCGACCATCATAAATACATGCCAGTTGCCAAGTGTCTCAATTTTGATCACGTGACCATGGGGAGGCTGCAACGGTCGTAAGTGTAAAAATTGTGATGTCACTTTTTTCAGTGTCGTTGTAACTTGGAACGGTCATTAAATGAACTGTTGTAAGCCGAGGACGGTCTGTAGTTGCCAGACCTGTCAATCAACACTACAAGAGTAGATGTCAGTCTTGAAAATCAACAAAGCAAGGATTTCGGAGGATTAAATCGGTCCTGAAGTCCACCCATTCTTTGAGTCATTTTTGGATCCAGACTTTGGATCCGTTTTCTTTCCTTCTGGACAGCCATTTGTCTAGAACAATATAGGGTGGAATAGAATAGAATAGAATAGAATAGAATAGAATAGAATAGAATAGAATAGAATAGAATAGAATAGAATAGAATAGAATAGAATGGAATGGAATGGAATATGGAATGGAATAGAATGGAATGGAATGGAATGGAATGGAATGGAATGGAATGGAATAGAATATAGAATATAGAATATAGAATAGAATAGAATAGAATAGAATAGAATAGAATAGAATAGAATAGAATAGAATAGAATAGAATAGAATAGAATGGAATGGATATAAATGGAATGGAATGGAATGGAATGGAATGGAATGGAATGGAATAGAATATAGAATAGAATAGAATAGAATAGAATGGAATGGAATGGAATGGAATGGAATGGAATACAATATAGAATAGAATAGAATAGAATAGAATAGAATAGAATAGAATAGAATAGAATAGAATAGAATAGAATAGAATAGAATAGAATGGAATGGAATGGAATGGAATGGAATGGAATGGAATGGAATGGAATGGAATGGAATAGAATAGAATAGAATAGAATAGAATAGAATAGAATATAGAATAGAATAGAATAGAATAGAATAGAATAGAATAGAATAGAATGGAATGGAATGGAATGGAATGGAATGGAATGGAATGGAATGGAATGGAATGGAATAGAATAGAATAGAATAGAATATAGAATAGAATAGAATAGAATAGAATAGAATAGAATAGAATAGAATAGAATAGAATAGAATAGAATAGAATAGAATGGAATGGAATGGAATGGAATGGAATGGAATAGAATAGAATAGAATAGAATAGAATAGAATAGAATAGAATAGAATAGAATAGAATAGAATAGAATAGAATAGAATAGAATAGAATAGAATAATAAAGTTGGAAGGGACCTTGGAGGTCTTCTAGTCCAACCCCCTGCTCAGGCAGAAATCTTATACCATTTCAGACAAATGTCTGTCCAGTCTCTTCTTAAAAAGTTCCAGTGTTGGAGCATTCACAGCTTCTGGAGACAGGTTGTTCCACTGATTCATTGTTCTCACTGTCAGGAAGTTTCTCCTTAGTTTTAAAGTTGCTTCTCTCCTTGATCAGTTTCCATCCGTTGCTTCTTGTCCTGCCTTCAGGCGCTTTGGAGAATAGCTTGACTCCCTCTTCTTTGGGGCAGCCCCTCAGATATTGGAAATCTGCTATCCTGTCCCCCCACATTCCTTCTCTTCATTAAACTAGACATACCCAATTCCAGCAGCCGTTCCTTATATGTTTTAGCCTCCAATCCCCTAATCATCTTTGTTGCTCTTCTCTGCACTCTTTCCAGAGTCTCGACATCTTTTTTACATCGTGGTGACCAAAATTGGATGCAGGATTCCAAGTGTGGCCTTACCAAGGCCTTGCAAAGTGGTATCGACCCTTCATGCGATCTTGATTCTATCCCTCTGTTAATGCAGCCTAGAGTGCAGCCTAGATTTTCCTGCCTGAGCAGGGGGTTGGACTAGAAGACCTCCAAGGTCCCTTCCAACTTGGTCCATTCTATTATTCTCAGGTCCAGATCTCCGACAGTTGTGAAGCACCCTTCTTTCAGCCAACGTTAAAACCTGGAGACACCCACATACGCCTGGTGAGAACGATCCCGGCGTTTGGTCCACAGTCTTTTCATCTTTCCAAAGGAAGCCCTCGCCCCCATTTTCCTGATGACACGGTATGAACAGAGATGTTCAAGAATCTGTGCAGAATGGAGTCGCATGCTGGGTGTTTTGGCTGCTCTTCATAAGATAAATACCAGATGGAAAACTGCAAGACAAGAAAGAAAGATAAAGCAGTCCTGGATTCAGTTTCAAGCAGGCAAAAAAAAAAAGGGGGGGGTCCCATTTCCCATAGCAACCATCCTAAAAATCAGACCTGTCTAGTTAGAAGGAGAATTGCATACCTTGCCTATCCATTTTTTTATGGACAAAAACCTTGGACCTGCTTGTAACAATCTGCTTCTCCTCTGGGATGTGCCTGCAACACCCCAAGTCACGCTGAGGCCCTTGCACGCCCTGGTTTTTATTATACTTGGCTGACGTTTCTCCTCCGATTCAAATACGTTGCAACAGTTCTATATCTTTTTTAAAAAAAATTTTATTAAGTATATATTTGTAAATGTAAACAAAGGAAAAATTCAAGTTTAATGCTACTCAACTTAATACAATCATTTTGAACTTGTAAACATTCTTCACTCGGTACATCAAGATTTAACTATAAGACAGATACATTTTCTTTGATTGATGTTTCTCTTGTATGTAGTCTATCCATTGTTTCCAGTCCAACATATATTTTTCATTTGAATGATCCTTCAAATATGCAGATATTTTAGCCATTTCTACCATATTTATGACTTTCAAAGTCCATTCTTCTATAGGTGGTATTTCTGGCTTCTTCCAGTATTGTCCCACCAATAGTCTCGCTGCTTTGATCAAGTTCAGAATTAAGTTCGTCTCTGTGGTAGTGCAGTCTTTTATGATCCCTAACAAAAACAACTGGGGTAGAAATTCAATATGCTTTTTCAAAATGGTTTGAAGTTTCCACCATATTTTTCTCCAGAAAGCTTTAATTTTTCTACAGGTCCACCATACATGAAAATATGTAGCCTCCATTTAGGTTGGAGGTCAGGGTAGATATATGATAGTTTTTTCTTGAAAGGTTTTATTGCTTTCGGGAAAGCCAGTGCTGAGCAAAAAACACTAAAATCTACCTTTTTTGCAGGGGAGGGGGGAATGTCAACATTTACTCTTGCCTATCTGATGTGAAAGAAATGGCTTTTTATCTCCTTGCTCCAAAGAAGAACAATCTCTGGGGAAATGTTAAAGGAATGGGGCTTTTCCTAGTTACGTGTCCTAGTTGGGAAAGGGTTAAGAGATGTGGGTGAATCTACATGATATACTGGTAGTACCAATAAAGGAGAATATTTGTAGCTCAGGGTTGGAATGAGGGGTCCTTGGTGCTCTCTGAGCTTGGCTGCAGACATTTCATTACCCAACTAGGTAACATCATCGGTGTTAGTTTGTGAAGCAAATACATCTCAAGACTTGCAAATAAACCTTTTGCAGACTCAGATTTGCCCCATCAGGACAAATATGTGTGCCAGGATTGTTTAAATATTTCTATTAATTTAACTACTTCATTATTAGATTTTTACATCTGGCCTTTATTACTTTTTAAATAAGTCAAGGGAAACGAACCTATCTCATATTCCTTCCTCGTCCTATTTTCCCCACAACAACAGCCCTGTGAGGTGGGCTGGACTGAGAGAGAGGGACCAGCCCAAAGTCACCCAGTTGGCTTTCATGCCTAAGGCGGGACTAGAACTCACTGTCTCCTGGTGATTGGCCCCAAGTCACCCAGCAGGCTCTCATGCCTAAGGCGGGACTAGAACTCACTGTCTCCTGGTGATTGGCCCAAAGTCACCCAGCCGGCTTTCCTGGCTAAAGTGGGATTAGAATTCACTGTCTCCTAATGATTGGCCCAAAGTCACCTAGCCGGCTTTCATAGCTATGGCAGGATTAGAATTCACAATCTCCAGGTGATCAGCCCAAAGTCAACCAGTTGATTTCCATGCCTAAGGCAGGACTAGAACTCACTGTCTCCTGATTTTTAGGCCAGCACTTTAACTACTACACCGGGTCTATTTGAAACAGTTACAGTCATTTAGCAAAAAGCCTCATGATAATATGATTTTGAGGGGGGAAAAGGCACTGAAAACAGGTGACACATGTATATAAATATATGTACTTAATACGGTATGTGCATATTTAATTTAATTACCTAAAACCTGGGCCTTTTCACGCATGGAACATTACATTTCAGTTTTTATGTGCATAATAGAAATGACTGTTAAAAAATTAGTACATCTGATCGCTTGAATGTGTTATATATATATATATATATATATATATATATATATATATATATATATATATATATATATATATATATATATATATATATATATATATATATATATATATATATATATATATATATATATATATATATATATATATATATATTCCTTTAAAGCATATTTATTTTAAATAGTTTGATTTTGTACTAGCATTTGCACACAAGGATAGGAGGGTAAGATAAGGTTAGATCAAAATTTCTCAGTAAATGAATAAACCCTTTTTTTATTTGAATTCTTTTTTTCCCCAATTAGACTCTGTTGTTCATCTCTGCAATCTTTACATTTGATTTACTGCCTCCTAACTCCCTGTTAATGTTTGTAAGTTTTTCCATCTTGTGTGTTAATTATCCCACAGCTAGCTCCATTTTGATCGCGTTATTAATCCTTTTAAACAGAAAATGTCCCTCACTTTATTTACTTATTTCCCCGGAAGCCGGTAAGTTTGGGAATTACTTCATTTTCACAAGTCTCCGATAGGCCATTGTTGGAAACCATTAATGCATAGCGGTTGCTCAGAGCTTCAGTATATTCACTTGCCAGCAAAGAATTTATTTATTGGAATTTATCTGAGCGTACCAAACATGGCGCAAACTATTTTCTTCATGACTAAAATAAGTAAATTTTAAAAAACGTCACAGGAACGTTTTCCATTCAAATTAATGTGCATGTGTGGTTTTTTTTTACATTTATTTATTTTATTTTATTGATTGATTGTTTACTGGCTTATTTAGTTATATTTCAAATGTCCCATCTGCTCGGCTCCAACAACTCTTGATGGCTTAATACAAATCATGATTCTAGAGTTGCTGGGAGTTAAGTGGGATATAAATTTAATAAATAATATTTATTTATTGCCAGCCTTTATTATTTTTTTTAAAAAAGTTAAGGCAGCTAAACATATCCAAAACAATCACAGTCTCTGGATTTCTAGCTTGGTGCCTTAACCACTAGACCAGACTAACTCTAATTACATCTTTATTATGATATTTAAACAGCTTTGGTTGCACAGTAGTTAGAATGCAATATGAGTTCTTTGGAATAGGGCGGCATAGAAATTAAATAAATAATAATAAATAAATAATAATAATTGCATGCTGACTCTGCCCGTAGCCAGCAGTTCGATCTTTACCAGCTGAAGGTTGACTCAGCCTTCCATCCTTCCAAGATCGTTAAAATGAGGATCCAGATTGTTGGGGGGGGGTCAATATGCTGACTCTGTAAACCACTCAGAGAGGGTTGTAAAGCACTGTGAAGTGGTATATAAGTCTAAGTGCAATTGCTATTGTTAACTCTGCTCACTGCCAGGAGTTCGATCCTCAACAGTTCAAGGTTTATTTATTTATTTATTTATTTATTTATTTATTTGTTTGTTTGTTTGTTTGTTTGTTTGTTTGTTTGTTTATTTATTTATTTATAATCAAATTTCTATACCACCCCTCTCCCAAAGGACTCGGGGCTGTGTACAGCCTAAAATTAAAAAAAAACATATAAATATACATAATTTAAAATAATTAAAAATGAATTAAATAATTTGGCCATAAAATCCCCATTAAAACCCAACACTCACAAATATTAAAAATTTACTCAACCCCCCTAAAACATTCTAACCCTACTGGAACCAAAGCTTCTATGCCAGGCCAGCCTGTCGAAAAAGGAACGTTTTTAGTTCCCGACGGAAGGTGCAGAAATCTGTCATCGTACGGAGTTTGGGGGGGAGCTCGTTCCATAACGTGGGAGCTCCCACAGAGAAGGCTCTCCCCCTGGTGGTCGCCAGCCGGCATTGTCTGGCCGACGGCTCCCTGAGGAGGCCCTCTCTGTGGGAGCGTACCGGATGGCGGGAGGTATTTGCTGGCAGTAGGCGGTCCTGTAAGTATCCGGGTCCAATGCCATGGAGCGCTTTAAAGGTGGTCACTAGCACCTTGAACCGCACCCGAAAGACCACCAGCAACCAGTGCAGCTCGCGCAGGAGCGGTGTTACGTGGGAGCGCCACGACGCTCTCGTCACTACCCGCGCGGCCGCATTCTGAGCCAGTTGGAGCTTCCGGGTGCACCTCAAGGTGAGCCCAATGTAGAGAGCATTACAGTAGTCCAGCCTGGAGGTAACGAGGGCATGAGTTACTGTGCATAGGTTAACTCAGTCTTCCATCCTTCCGAGGTCGGTAAAATGAGGACCCAGATTGTTGGGTGGGGTCAATATGCTGAACTCTGTAAACTGCTTAGAGAGGGTTGTAAAGCACAATGAAGCAGTATATAAGTCTAAGTGTAATTGCTATTACTTTATATGTAGTACAACTAAATGTAAAAACCCAAATACCCAACTTACCAAGAGGGATCAACCAGCAACACAATGCAAAAAAGATGCTGAGGCTGTAGGAAGGGTGTAGGTAAGAGCAACAAAAATGACAAGGGGTCACATGACCTGGGACACACCAATGGTCACAAATAGGAGCCAGCTGCCAAGCATCCGAATTTTGGTCATGTGACCAGGAGGATGCTGCAATGATCATAAGTATGGAAAACAGTCATAAGTCATTTTTGTCATGGTTCCGACAGATTAAACTCTTCAAAGAATTTGGAGGCATTGTTTACTTTAAAAAATCTTTACTGGAGTAGCATAGTTTTGGCACTAATATAGTTGAAGCCAAAAACTGGATTCCCCTCCCCTGAGCACATAATATCAAAGCACAATTCCCTCCTGCAATTAACAGTCATAAATCACATTCTCCAATTAGTTTGAAATGCAGGCTTTGCCTCCTGTTCTCCCACCTGCCAATTCTTATCATCTCTTATTTCAGGTTCTGAATTCACACACCAGTACGATATTGTTATGTCTAACTAACTCCCACCACATTCCGCCTCCTCCCCCAGCATCATCTAATTCTAAGAGTAAAGCATAAGAAAGAAAAAAGGCTGCATCTTCATATGTTGTCAAAGCAAGAACATCCAATGTTAGCAGCGTTGACAACTTTTTTTCAGTGTTGTTATAACTTCGAATGGTGACTAAACAAATGGTTGTGAGGACCTGAATGGGATGACTCACTGCAGCCATCTCGCCATGGCTAATTCAGCACAGTCAATTCTCCATGGGACAATTCAACAATTCAATTTAATTGTACAAAATAATTATTTTAATTGTTGCCATTCCCATTTCATTCTGACCCTCCTTTCCCATCCTTTCTTTAATGATTCTATTCCATCATTTCTTTGATATTAGTGTAACTCTTCTCCCACAGCAAGTTGTCCCACTGCAACTTGGCCGTGGGCAAATAGGCTGTGTAGAGTTGGCCGTGGTGAGTTGGCCATGATGAATTGTCATAGACCTGTCGAGGATTAACCTGGATTTGTAATTCATTATTTATAATGAATAACAAACTAGTCAACGGCCATGGAACAACTTCAGATATGTGGCTCACTCTCTTGGTTCCCAATGTCTCCAAACTCATGGCAATCAGATCTATAGTGTTCTGTCCCAGCCTATGTACATCCTTGTTACTTCACAAAGACAACCCCTCTTTTAACAGTAGACTGGAAAATAAACCCTTTTTATTTGAGTTACAGACCTGATAATTGTCCCAGAAAACCAAAGCAACAGAAAACTTTTCCAATGGAGGCCTTGTCCAAAAGCAAAATGGAGCATGAGTCAAACAGGAAATAACTCACAGGCAAAATAAACAGACCGTGATCTCTTGACTCTGAAGTTCTTTGCAAATGGTTGCCTCTAGCAACCAGCCCTGCCCACACATTCCCTTTTTGTTACGCAGCCCCCAAGGCGTGGCTTCTCACTGCTTTCTCCTCCTCCCCTTGGAGTCGCTCCATTGCCTCCCTCTGTCCTACCCATGTGACCTGTCTACGTTTACGAGTGTCTCTGAGGCCTTCCAGCTGTGCTTCTTCTGAGTCCGACTCAGCTTCCCAGCACAGCTGGCTCTCAGCTTGATCACGAGTGGAAGGACCAGCCCCTTCATCAGATTATAAGTCCTGGAGCTCATCAAAGCCTTCCTCCGACTCTGAGAAGAGAGAGAGTGGATGTGGTGGGGGGGTGATGTCCGAGCAACACCTATAGTCAAGTGTAGGTATTTGTTTTATTTCCAAGTATTGTATAAAAGAATGTATGTTAATTTTTTGCTTTGTGTGGGTGAGGGCAACAGAAAGATGAACAAGAATGTATTAAGTTGAGTTGTATAAGTATGTTTTTATTCTGGAATTTTTTTGTTTATCTAACCATTAAGCATTTATTGTTAAAATTATAAAATTAATAAAATATATATTTTTTTAAAAAAAGCCTTCCTCCGACTCTGATGGCTCTCCAGACCCCTCCTCCTCCTCCTCCTCCTCCTCCTCCTCTGATTCCCCAGACTCAGCTACCAGGATCACAGGCTGGCCCGGAATCACAACATATAGTGAATGTCTTACTCAATGGTTCTTGAGAAATGGCCCTTTATATGAGGATGTAAAAATAGCTCTCTTATCTCAGGATGGTGCTGCGTCTTCAAGGTGATGCAGGACTTTAAGTGAAGTCCATTTTATTTTCATTTAAAAAAATAAATAAATACAGGAGCACAGACAGAATTCACGGAATTTTCTTTTTGCAACATCCAGATTGGGGTGATCATTTCAAAGAAATACCACCCTCCCTCTTTTTATAGCAACTGGATTGGGGTGATTGGGGTCTTTCCTTCCTTTCAAACGCTGATCACTCAATAGGCCAATAAAATCGTATTCAGCCTGACAGCCGTAGTGGGTTTCTGGAGCAGGGTCTCACCCAAACTCATCGACAGTAGAAAATTAGACCCACTCAGCTTCTGCTGCCTTTATTGGAAATATTATGGTCTGAGGCTCCTTATCAGTCATCTGACAGCTGTCTGAGCCTCCAGGGTCCCTGCCAATCTCAAATCCATTTACGGACAAGAGGTGTGGGCTGTCCTTGATGCCGTTTTGCTGTGACATGTTCCTTTGCCCTACTTTTTCCACTCTTTCTGCGGCGCTTCAGAAAGACTAACCTTTTCTTTTTTTTTCCAAAAGTGATACCTTTGACAAATGTGTTGAATTTGAGCCTTTCACTTCTCCCAAAAGACATGTTTCTGATACAGAACTAATAGGTAATATTAAGCCTCAGTTTGAAGGATGTCGCCTTTGCCAGGAGAGGCCGCGCGTAAAAAAAGAATGGGACAATTCATTGGGGGATATCTGATCTAACTCATCACGGTTCTTGTTGTACCGCTTTACAAAGCCTTAGTAAGGCCACAGCTGGAATGCTGCATCTAGGTTTTGGTCACTCTGTTACAAAAACAGATGTTGAGACTTTGGAAAAAGTGCAAAGAAGAACAACTAAGATGATCAAAGGCCTGGAGACAAAAACATACGAAGAACGGTTGCAGGAATTGGGTATGTCTGGTCTAGACAAAAGAAAGACTAGGGCAGCAATTCTCAACCTGTGGGTCGCGACCCCATTTGGGGGCAAACGGCCATTTCACGGGGGTCACCAAACACCGCAGTCCGCCATTTTTTTTGGTCGGCCATTTTTTTTGGGTCGGCCATTTTTTCCCCCTTGCGATGCGGGCCGTCGCGCCACGCATGTGCAATGCGGGCCCGCCTTTTTTTTGGGTCGACTATTTTTTTTTTTGGTCAGCCATTTTTTTTTGGTCGGCCATTTTTTCCCCTTTGCCATGCGCCCCGTCGCGCCGCGCATGCGCGATGCGGGCCGGGGTCGAGCCCCGGAAAAGGTTGAGAACCGCTGGACTAGGGGAAACATGTAATCTTCCCATATTTGAGAGGTTGCCACAAAGAGGAGGAGGTCATCTTATTTTTCAAAGCACCAAAAGGAGGACAAGAAACAACAGATGGAAACTAATCAAGGAGAGAAGCAACCTGGAATTAAGGAGAAACTTCCTAACAGTGAGAAAAAATAGCCAGTGGCACAGTTTGCTTTCAGAAGTTGTGGGTGCTCCATCACTGGAGGTCTTTAAGAAGAGACTGGACAGTCACTTGTCTGGAATGCTATGGAGTCTCCTGCTTGAGCAAGGGGTTGGACTAGAAGACCTCCAAGGTCCCTTCCAGCTCTATTCTGATTGGTCACGGTTTGCACCTGTCAGAAAGAATCAGGGAAGTTTCATTGGCAGGATAACCATGGAAATTCCTCCAGAAAAATTAAGATAATCCCAAGAACTCTCAGCCATACCAAGGTGTTACTGTGCAAATTCAGGATACCATTTTTAATATTTTTATTGTAAGTTTTAATAACTACAGGCAGTCCTTGACTTACAACAGACCTTTTAGTGACTGTTCGAAGTTACAACGGCATGGAAAAGGGGGACTTATGACTGTTTTTCACACTTACAACTCTTGCAGCATCCCTGTGGTCACATGATCAAAATTCGGACGCTTGACTCATATTTATGACGATTGCATTGGCCCGAGATCACGTGATCTCTTTTTGTGACCTTCTAACAAGCAAAGCCAATGGGGGGAGCCAGATTTACTTAGCAGCCATGTTGCTAACTTAACAACTGCAGTGATCCACTTAACAATTGTGGCAAAATGGTCATAAAATGGAGCAAAACTCACTAAACCAATGTTTCTCAACCTTGACAATTTTAAGGCACGTGGACTTCAACTCCCAGAATTCCACAGCCAGCAATGCTGGCTGTGGAATTCTGGGAGATGAAGTCCACGTGCCTTAAAATTGTCAAGGTTGAGAAACACTGCACTAAACAATTGCCTCACTTAGCGAGAGAAATTTTGGGCCGAGGTGTCGCTGTAAGTTGAGAATTACCTGTATAAAAAAAAGAAAATACAAATTAAACTCGCAAATTAAAAAAAAAAGGAAAACCTTTGAGCAATAATAAATCTTAAAGTGGGAAGATCTTAGAATGGTAAGTTTTTAAACCCCATGATATCCTATGGGATAAAACAAACCAACAAAGAAAGATTAGCCTTCAGAATCCTAGTGCCGTGTATCAACTTTATTCTTGTGCTAGCCAAACAGCTGCTCCCAAAACTATACTGAATTAAACAAAATGTAGATTAACGAAGTGAAAGTCTTTTGGTTCTCCAAATCCTCTTTCATCCCTTTTCCCCTGGAAACCCCTCCAAGCCTATATATAGTTTTAACCAGTGCTTTTTTTCTAAAAAAAAAAAAAAAAAAGGTGCCGGAACTCACACACATCATACAACCCGCCTTGCCTACCCTACAAGATTCCACCCCAGAAAGGTGCCGGAAGTCCGTTCTGGGCGTTCTATGAGAAAAAAAAGCCCTGGTTTTAGTAGAAAAACAGAGTCCAAAGGACCTTGGAAGTCTTCTAGTCCAATCTCCTACTCAAGCAGGAAACCCTATACCTATCCAGACAAAGGTTTACTCTCTACATGGGGCAACCTTTGAAGAATGTCCGGAGACTGCAAGTAGTCCAGAATGCGGCCGCGCGAGCCGTCTTGGGTCTCCCAAGACATGCTCATATCACCCCAGCTCTCCGTGAGCTGCACTGGCTACCAATTGGTCTCCGAACACAATTCAAAGTGTTGGTTATGACCTATAAAGCCCTATATGGCAATGGACCAGGATACTTGCGGGGCCGTCTTCTGCCCCATGAATCCCAGCGACCGGTCAGGGCACATAGGGTTGGCCTCCTACGAGTCCCGTCTGTTAGACAATGTCATCTGGTGGGACCTAGGGCAAGGGCCTTCTCCGTTGCTGCCCCAGCCCTCTGGAACCAGCTTCCCTCAGAGGTTCGTATTGCTCCCTCCCTCCTAGCTTTCCGGAAAGTGCTGAAGACACATCTATGCCAACAGGCTTGGGGCGTATGAGCTGCGCTCTGCCCCTCGGCCCTAAGAGTGTCCCGTCATCTGTGGCTGTGAATTGATTGTGTTTGTATGTGGTATGAGTGTGGTTAATTTTAAAATTGTTGTTGTATTCTTGTTGTGAGCCGCCCTGGGTCTTCGGAGAAGGGCGGCATATAGGTGTGAATAAACTAAACTAAACTAAACTAATCTCTTGTTAAAACTTCCAGTGATGGAGCACCCACAACTTTCGAAAGCTTGCTGATTAATTCACTGTTAGGAAATCTCTCCTTAATTCTATGTTGCTTCTCTCCTTGGTTAGTTTCCATCTGTTGCTTCTTGTCCTGCCTTCAGGTGCTTTGGAGAATAGCTTGACTCCCTCTTCTTTGGGGCAGCCCCTGAGATATTGGAATACTGCTATCCTGTCACCCCTTGTCCTTCTCTTCATTGAACTGGACATACCCAATTCCAGCAACTGTTCTTCATATGTTTTAGCCTTCAATCCTATAACCATCTTTATTGCTCTTCTCTGCACTCTAGTTTCTAGAGTCTCAACATCTTTATTATTGTTGTTGTTGTTGTTGTTGTGACCAAAACTGGATGCAGTATTCCAAGCATGGTCTTACCACAGAATTATAAAGTGGTACCAACACATGATCTTGATTTTCTACTAATTTTAACTGTGTTTCTCCTCAAATCAACTCTTGAACATCTCACTCTTGGCATGTCCTACAGAAGTCCCTTGATCCCATTAAGCAACTATAAAAAAAAAAAAAGTATACTTCTGGCCAGTCCAGAAATTCCAAGTAGACTTGTTTTTGTCGAGAAAAAGCTGGGTTGTTGAGAGCCTTCTGCTTTTTTTTTTTGAAAGGTTGTATGATTAATACTTTGATTAACATGTGACCCTTTCCCAGTTTTAAGGGGCGTGTGTGTGTGTGATGGCTCAGCAATTAATGATATGAGCTTGTCCGTTGGAAAGCTGACAGCCGGATCTGAGAGCAGAGTGAGCTGCAATTACTTTAGTTTAATGAAGATTAGGACGAGGGGGGACATGAGAGCAGTGTTCCAATATCTCAGGGGCTGCCCCAAAGAAGAGGGAGTCAAGCTATTTTCCAAAGCGCCTGAAGGCAGGACAAGAAGCAACGGGTGGAAACTCATCAAGGAGAGAAGCAACCTGGAACTAAGGAGAAACTTCCTGACAGTTAGAACAATTAACCAGTGGAACAACCTGCCTCCAGAAGCGGTGAATGCTCCAGCGCTGGAAGTTTTTAAGACGAAACTGGACAGCCATTTGTCCAAAATGATATAGGGTTTCCTGCCTGAGCAAGGGGTTGGATTAGATGACCTCCAAGGTCCCTTCCAACATTATTATTATTATTATTATTATTATTATTATTATTATTATTATTATTATTATTATTATTATTATTATTATTATTATTATTATTATTATTTGCCTCAGCTCCTGCCCACTCAGCAGTTCATAAGTATGCAAATGTAAATAGATAAATAGGTACCACTTCCGTGGGAAGATAACAGCATTCCATATGTATCGGTGTACTGTATAGCCATGTTGACCACATGACTTATGGAAGCTTCTTTGGATAACACTGGCTCCCTCGGCTAAGAAACACAGATGTCTGTTCCCCCCTCTAGAGTCCGACATGACTGAACAAGGGAAATGTTTATCCTTCCTTACCTTTACATTTTGTAAATCAGCTTTCCAGCTCCCTTTAATTTGTTACAAAGAAAATACCTTAACTAACCTTCCAATAATGCCATAATTGGATTTCGGCTACCCCTTAGGAAAGCAGGCTGCAGGGATGAGGGAACTATAAAAGAGAAATGCTTAAATCATTCAAGATGTAATAATCAGGAGAGCAAGGCTAAGTGTTGAACATACACCAGGCTACAAATAATCTTTTATGCAAGGAGACAGCCAAGAAAGAATGAAAAATTGTTTTTAATTTAAGTCCAGCAAAATTAAATGGATTTGTCAAACAAAAAAGCTGCCTGTTTGGTTAACCTTCTACTAGCTTCTATCATTTCTCCAGCATCAAAAACCTCTTACTTTGGGTTTAAACTAACTTTACCTCAACTGATCAGTCCATCATTACTTTCCCAGCTAACCAAGTCAGGCTTAATTAAATATCCAGAAGAGCTCCATAATTAAGGGTAAGTTCTCAAGTTCAGGATGTTTTGTTTAACCAGATAATTTGTTTTTAAGCTCTTTGGCTGAGATTTTAAAAGACAAAAAAAAAAAAGGAGTTTATTTGCCAAGGAAATTTAATCGGGGTCTTTGCACTTAAGATGCATACATCTTCCAGAAGGAACTTCATAGTTAATTCGGTAATCTGGGTCCAAAACAACAGATTACCCGTGGAAATGGGGTGGACAATCTCCTTCATTTATTTACATTGTTTTCATATGCTAGATTTTCATCTGCACCTTGTCAAATGCCAAGATCTTTATCCACTATCCAATAATCAGTTGTTATTAATTTTAATAGTAAATATAGAATTGTGGGGTCCTTGATGTTGTTCTCTGAGCTTGATTGTTTTCTTGCAGATGTTTCATTATCCAACTATGTAACATTATCAGTGCTAGAAGAGGGTGGTGTTTATAGAAAACAGCAGCAGCAGCAGCAGGAGGAGGAGGAGGAGGAAGAGGAGAAGGAGGAGGAGGAGAATTATGGGTCCTTGGTGCTCTTTGAGCTTGGTGGTTTTCTTGCAGACATTTCATTACCCAACTAGATAACATCATCTATACTAGAAGGGAGTGAGATTAGAGGAGGTGGAGAAGGAGAAGGAAGAGGAGGAGAGGAAAGGGAAGGGAAGAGAGGGGGAGGGGAGGAGGAGGAGGGGGAGAATGATTGTGGGGTCCTTGATGCTCTCTGAGCTTGGTTGTCTCCTTGCAGACATTTCATGACCCAACTTGATAACATCATCAGTGCACTAGCAAGGCTGGTATTCAAAAAGTTTTAAACCTCCATCAGATTCTGATTCATTCATGCATGGTTCCATGGGGTGGGTTAACTGTCAGACTTGATTGGTTGACCGATTGGTGGTTGATGATATGACATCAAACCTGTTTCAGCTCCTGGTGTCCACATGGATAAATTTCCTCCAAGGTGATGTATCCCTAAAGTGGTCTTTCATGACTCTCAATAGTGTTCCCCTTGTCACTAGAAGGGTCCATCCACCTTGATCCTGGTCATCGTCTCTTTTCTTCTACCTCGTACAAGATTGCCAGCTTAGAAATGCTTCTTGCTGTTCATTATTTCAAATGAGCATTTGATTTCAGGCTGTAGACCTGGGGTAGGCAACCTTGGCTCTTTTATGACTCGTGGACTTCAACTCCCAGAATTCCTGAGCCAGCATGGGGCAACCATGGCCCCTTCATGACTGGTGGACTTCAACTCCCAGAATTCCTCAGCCAGCATGGGGGAACTATGGCCCCTTCATGACTGGTGGACTTCAACTCCCAGAATTCCTGAGCCAGCATGGGGGAACTGTGGCCCCTTCATGACTGGTGGACTTCAACTCCCAGAATTCCTCAGCCAGCATGGGGGAACTATGGCCCCTTCATGACTGGTGGACTTCAACTCCCAGAACTCCTGAGCCAGCATGGGGGAAACTTTGGCCTCTTCATGACTGGTGGACTTCAACTCCCAGAATTCCTCAGCCAGCATGGGGGAACTATGGCCCCTTCATGACTGGTGGACTTCAACTCCCAGAACTCCTGAGCCAGCATGGGGGAAACTTTGGCCTCTTCATGACTTGTGGACTTCAACTCCCAGAATTCCTCAGCCAGCATGGGGGAACTATGGCCCCTTCATGACTTGTGGACTTCAGCTCCCAGAATTCCTGAGCCAGCATGGGGGAACTATGATCCCTTCATGACTTGTGGACTTCAACTTCAATTCTGGGAGTTGGTCCACGAGTCATAAAAGAGCCAAGATTGCCTATCTCTGCTATAGACGTTCATGTGGATCATTGCAATCTCCCAAAAGTGGTCCATTTCTAATTTCTATTTGTTGGGTGCTCCTCCGATGCTTTGATTGCATTCCAGATCTGATCTTGAACTTTGATTGATGTCCAAAGTAGCATAGCTGCAATTTCCTTATACACTACAACTTGATCCTGCATTTATACAATCAGGCCTCTTCCTCTTTTAACACACTTCCAGCATGGAAGCAATCCAATGTTATTATTATTTTTTCACATTGAGAAACAGCAAACCAATTAAGAAGAAAAATAAACAAACATTCGTACAGCATTCCCTCCCTACCCTTTAGGATCTCCAGGGCACATCCAAAGTCTCTGATTAATAGATCGACTTGCAAAATTTTAGAAAGAGTTGCTATTTGTATCCAACAGTGAGCGTAGAGAACATTTTAGCCCCAATAATTCAGTGGTTGAAGAGTCCTTAATTCAAGCATTGAATTAATAAAGGAGAATATTTGTAACTCAGGATTGAAATAAGATAAGATAAGATAAGATAAGATAAGATAAGATAAGATAAGATGAGATGAGATGAGATGAGATGAGATGAGATGAGATGAGATGAGATGAGATGAGATGAGATGAGATGAGATGAGATGAGATGAGATGAGATAAGATAAGATAAGATAAGATAACCTTTTATTGTCGTTTCTTTACTCTGGGCACGACGACACACCTCAAAAGTGAAATTTAGTTGCCCGCTCTCAGAGTGAACACGTACACTTGGACTTTGTTTGTGGCTATGTAAGTGTTCCGTCACAGCCTACGTGAGTACTGCTCAACTGCTTAGTCAGAGGAAAACCCTTTTTCACTGAACAAGGTAGGACTTTGTAAGGAAAAAAAAAAACCTTTTATTTTGACACAGCTTTTATGGAACAAACTCCAACCAGTCCTTTAAGCTGTTGAAATGAACAAGATCAGTCTCTGAGTTCTCAGCTGGAATGCTCAAGGTTCAGGTCACTCAAACACACAGAAATCCGACAAACCTGGTTAAAGGTCCAAGAATCCTGATGCAAGAAATCTAACAACAGAAGCACGAAGCCGTAGCATAAACGGTTGACTTTGGCAACCAGCACCTCCCACACCTTTCCTCTTTAGAGTCCAGCCAAGGCATGGCTTCTTAGTGTCTCTTATTTTGCCTATAGAGGTACCCCACCGACCTCCGTTGTCTTGCTTGTCTCTCCTCTGCGCATCTGAACATCCGGGACTGGCCCCAGCTATTCCTCTTCATCGTTTAGTTCCGGCCCACAAAACAGCTGTGTCTCTGCCTGAGCATGAATAAGCAGGCCCAGTTTCACATCTGGCTCTGAGTCTTCTTGCTCCTCAGAGACTTCTGCAGACTCCGATGTGAACCCAGGCACCTCCTTCTCCTCATCTGATTCCTCGGCCTCTGGTGCCGGATCTGCTGGCAGGTGAGGAATCACAACAATAAGGATTCTAGGCTGATCCCTCTTTTAATTCCACTCCCAGTTCTGCAACACGTTCTCCTACACTGCGAGCAAAGCTTCCTGGTCCAGAAAAGAGTGTAGCGAGCACACAAGATGAATCTGTGCAATCTACACACACACAATTATGGCTTCCTCTGCTCTTCAGCAGGAGCTGTGAGTCTAGGACACAGGTCGGCAACCTGCGGCTCCGGAGCCGCATTGGCTCTTTGAGCCTTCCCCTGCAGCTCCCAGCCTCCTCTGCCATTTGCAGACAGAGACAGAGACAGAGACAGAGACAGAGACAGAGAGAGGCACTTGCGCTTCCCTGCTTCTCTCTCTCTCTCTCTCTCTCTCTCTCTCTCTCTCTCTCTCTCTCTCTCTCTCTCTCTCTCTCTCTCTCTCTCTCTCTCTCTGTGTGTGTGTGTGTGGGTGTAAAAAAGAGAGTGGACTCACGGTGTTCTCCAACAAGCTGAAAAGCTTACTAGGTGAGGCTCCTCCCTTTGCTGCGTCTCTGCAGGAAACAGGAAGCAGGAAGGGCAGGAGAGAGCTAGCTAGCCCAGCTATGCTGACTCAGGAATTCTGGGAGTTGAAGTCCATGAGTCATAAAAGAGCCGAGGTTGCCTACCCCTGAGCTTGTTAGAGAACAGCTTGAAGCCAGCTTGCCAGGTAAGCAGAAGATCGCAGAGAGGGAGAGGGGGGAGAGAAAGAGAGAGAGGGAGAGAAAGAGAGAGAGGGAGAGAAAGAGAGAGAGATAGAGAGAGACCCTTTTGAGATCTAAAATGAAGATAACACTGCATATATCCTTTTTTACCTTTATTATATATGTGTGTGTTTGTGTGTATGAGTGTATATATATAATATATTATATATATGTATATGTGTGTATATATATGTATGTACATATATATATATATATATATATATATATATATATATATATATATATATATATATGTATGTATGTATGTATGTATGTATGTATGTATGTATGTATGTATGTATGTATATATATATGTATGTATGTATGTATGTATGTATGTATGTATGTATGTATATGTATGTATAGCTATTTCGAGTTTCTTAACTCTCATCAGCCAGACTTACCCTTCTGAGATTAAGGGTAAGTCTGGCTGATGAGAATTAAGAAACTTGAAATAGCTATTCCAGTTCTCCCTTTATTCTTTGTTAGCAATCTAAAATAATATATATATATATATATATATATATATATATATATATATACTAGTTCCTGTGGATGGCTCTGGGTTGAGCTGAAACAGGTAAAAGAAAGAAGATTTCTTTCTCCCATATTTGGGTTGACAGGGTGCAATTAAAAAAAGACTCTCTCTCTCTCTCTCTCTCTCTCTCTCTCTCTCTCTCTCTCTCTCTCTCTCTATATATATATATATATATATATATATATATATATATATATATATATATATATATATATATATATATATATATATATATATATATATATATATATATATATATATATATATATATATATATATATATATATATATATATATATATATATATATATATATATATATATATATATATATATATATATGTATATTCGTCATCTTCAGGCTGGTGCTTTTGGCTTCGTGCTTCTAGGAGCAATGTGTGACTGTAGCTGTTTCTTCCTTTTAACTGCCAGTGGGGGTTTGAACTGATTGGCTGAGAGCTCAGCTGTGTTCTGATTGGGTGAAGGTGTGTTCTGATTGGTTAGGGTCTTGGCTGTGCTCTGATTGGATGGGGGGTTGGCTGTGCTCTGATTGGATGGGGGAGTGTTCTGTTTGGGTGGGGGCTTTGTTGTGCTCAAGCTAGTCTGAGTTACAGGGGGATTTGAGATGGTGAGCTGCATAGCTGTTTGGCTTCGCGTTTGTGGTCGTGCCTCATCTTCATGGTGGGTGTCAGTTTGTTTCATGTATGGATTGGAGGGGTTTAAGGTGGCTAATGATGCAGCTGTGGTCTGGTTTCTGGTTTGTGGTTGTGCCTCATCATCAGTGTGGGTTTGGGTTTGCTTTTTGCCTGTATGTGTGGTGGTGACATCCTGTGTGGTTTTTGTGAGTGTAGGTCTGGTGTCATTCTTTGTGTTATGGACTCGTTTGTCAATAAGGGCGGGTTTCCAAATGGCTGGTAGGCGGGAGGTATCATCTCATTTGTTCATGCTGTGAGGGCGTTTTTCTATCTCGATGGCTTCTCTGATTATTCTGTTATTAAAGTGTTCAGTTTTGGCAATAGTTCTGGTCTTTTTGAAATCAATTTCATGTCCTGTGGCTTTAAGGTGTTGGACCAGGGAAGAAGTTGGTTCCTCTTTTTTGACTGAGTTTTTGTGTTCTTCAATGCGTGCACTTATTCTTCTGTTGGTTTGTCCAATGTATGTGGTGGGGCAAGCAGTACATGGGATTTCATATACTCCTTGATTTTCTAATTCAATTTTGTCTTTGGGGTTTCTTAGGATGGTGGATATTTTTCTGTTTGTGTAGAATGCTGTTTTGATGTTATGTTTGTGCAGGATCTTGCTGATTCTGTATGTGGTGCCTTTTATGTATGGGAGGAGGGCTTTGCTGTTTTCTTGTTCTCTGTCTTGGATTTTAGTGGGAGTTTCTTTTTGGATTAAGTTGGAAATCTTATTTCTTTGAAATCCGTTGGATGTTAGTACATTAGTGAGAGTGTGTAGTTCGGTTTTTAGGTGTTGTTCGTCAGCTAGGCATTTGGTTCTGGAGATGAGTGTCTTGGCTACGGAGTTGATCTGTGCTTAGTGGTGGTGTGAGAGTGCGTGCAGATAGCGGTTTGTGTGTGTTTTCTTCTGGTAGATGGTGTGTCCTAGGGAGCCATTGGATTTCTTGTAGACTAAGACATCCAGGAAGGGAAGTTGGTTATTAGCTTCTGTTTCCATGGTGAACTGTATTTTGGGGTGTAGGTTGTTAAGGTGTGTTTTCTGAGGTTTTCGCAGGTGTTTGTATGTAGGTCTCTGGTAATTCGGGTTTTCTCCCACGTAAAATGTGAAGTGTCTTGGCCATCTATATATATTTGTATATATGTGTGTCTAAACATCTTTTTTTACCTCGGGTTGTCTTAATCTTCCTGCTCCAATGAGACTAAGTCTGAAGTGTAGCTACACCTCTGCTGTGCAAGAGCACCCCAGTTTGAGACTAAAGCAAGACACAGATGTTAGTCCGATGCGTGTGCTTTCCTTACACTGGAACCAGGGCCAAAAGTGACCCTAAAAGGGAGGGAGTGTATTCTCCATCATCACGCTGAGAAAAGGCGTTCAGGTAAGACAACGCCCCTTCTCCAGCATGTTTGGATGGAGAATCCACAAGTGGGACATTCCAAAGCCCTGTGGTCCCTAAGGGGGGGAATAGTTTGGGCCTGGGTCCCGCTGGTTGATATTACATGTTGCAATACCCTGCGACCAAATGAGGCGTCCGAGGAGGCATATTTGTCAATTTTGTAGTGCTTGACAAAGGATGAAGGTGAGGACACCTGGTTTAGGAGGACACTCAGATAGCACATCACTTCCATCCAGGGCAGTGATGACTTATTAGCCATCAATAATGGACCAGCCTAGAAATAAGTTTGGTGAAAACTAGTTTTTCTAAATCTGGTGACTTCACGTTCTGTTCATTGCTCAACCCTTTTTTTTTTTTTTTGCTCATCCCATCATGATGACTTGTGGGATTTCAAAGTAATAGAACAATAAAATTGTTCGGTATCCCAAGAGGCAGGTAGACCATTTGGAGCAAGGAGCTGGTGGGACGAAAGATAATTTAATTGGGGTGTATGTGTCTTTCATCGTAAACCTACTTTCTCAAAGGACTTTGCAAGTTGTTAAAAGCATCATAATAGCCCATAGGAAAAAAAAACCCACTTCTCAATGTCATAAAAAGGAGCTATTTTTTTTAAGATGGTGAAATGTATCTCCCAGTCCGTTTCGCACATTATTTTTAACATTACTACTGTCATCCTTGCCATATCTATTTTAGCAATCCAAACTCAGCTCAAAGAGAATTTGACAAGAGTTTCAAGAATTGCTTATGATTTTGATCAATCTTCACAAGAGAAACATTCTTATTATATAATCAAACAAACACAAGGCTGAAGGGGACCTTGGAGGTCTTCTAGTCCAACCACCCCAAACCAGGAGTCCTTATACCATCCCAGACAGATGGTTGTCCATTTTTTTTCTTGAAAACCTCCAGGAATGGAGCACCCACAATTATAGGAGAGAAGCTCTTTAACTTTTATCCCAGGTTGGATGTTTATTTAATGAGCTTCCACCCATTGTTTCTTGTCCTGCCCTCCAGTGTTATGGGGAATAAATCAACAGCCTATTCCCTATGTCAGCCCTTCAAGTATTGGAAGGAGAGCCATCATGTCTCTCCTAAGCCTTCTCTTCATTAAACTCGACATACCCAATTCCTGCAAACAGTTCTTCATATGTTTTAGCCTCCAATCCTATAATAATAATAATAATAATAACAACAACAACAACAACAATAATAACAACAATAACAACAATAACAACAATAACAATAACAATCCCAAAACAACTGGAGCACCACTTGGACACCATTGGCATTGATTAATTCGCCATTAGTCAATTGCAAAAGGTGGCTTTACTAAGAACAGATTTCATCCTGCGACAATATCTGTAATACCATCAATTCAAACATCCACATCTGCCTATCCCACATCTTTGGTAAGGACTGGATAGGTAGACAAAAATGCCAAATCCAGTCTGAACATCTGGCTGACCATACGATGATCAACAATAATAGTAAAGTTGGAAGGGACCTTGGAGGTCATTTAGTCCAACCCCCTGCTCAGGCAGGAAACCCTAAACTATTTCGGACAAATGGCTATCCAGTCTCTTCTTTAAAGCCTCCAGTGATGGAGCATTCACAACTTCTGGAGGCAGGCCGTTCCACTGATTAATTGTTCTAACTGTCAGGAAGTTTCTCCTTAGTTCTGGGTTGCTTCTCTCCTTGATTAGTTTCCATCCGTTGCTTCTTGTCCTGCCTTCAGGTGCTTTGGAGAACAGCTTGACTCCCTCTTCTTTGTGGCAACCCCTGAGATAGTGGAACACTGCTATCATGTCATCCCTAATCCTTCTCTTCATTAGACATACCCAATTCCAGCAACCGTTCTTCATATCTTTAGCCTCCATCCTTGTAATCATCTTTGTTGCTCTTCTCTGCACTCTTTCTAGCATCTCAACATCTTTTTTTTTTTTTGTATCATGTTGACCAGAACTGGATGCCATATTCCAACTGTGGTCTTACCAGTGTAATATAAAATTTACTATCACTTCCCACGATCATGATGCTGCCCTCTGTTGAACCAGACCCCATCTTTTCTTTTACCTGTGTCTCGTGTGATTCACATAGAAACAATATGGGACTTTGTATGTCCATGGCCAGCTGATTGACTTTACTGGCCCTTTAGGCAAGCCCTTGGAGACTGTTCTCAGTTGAAAGGACAAGAGCCATGTTAGGCTATGATTTGTAAAAATTCAAGTTGCCCAGTTGCACCTTCTCCAGCTAATACATTTATTAGAAGGCACAACCTCATGAATGTAACTCTTCAAACCTGGCCCTTTTATGACTTGTGGACTTCCACTCCCAGTATTCCTCAGCCAGTGTGCCTGGCTGAGGAATTCTGGGAGTTGAAGTCCACAAGTCATAAAAGGGCCAAGTTTGAAGACCCCTGCTCTAGTTTGCCATCAAATTCATAAAAAATAAACAGGTTGACTACAAACCCTTTGGGATTACCAACAATATCCAAATGTATTTGAGAAAGAAAGATGGAATGCACAGGAATTTCATTCTCAGAGGGGAAAAAAACATGTACACAATCCATGCTGTGGACACACAAAGGTATCTATTACACCACAGATTGTCCTAGAACAGGGGTAGGCAACCTTGGCTCTTTTATGATTCGTGGACTTCAACTCCCAGAATTCCTGAGCCACCATGGCTCAGCTTGGAAACTTCCTTTCCCCTCAGCGTGGCTGGCTCAGGAATTCTGGGAGTTGAAGTCCACGAGTCATCAAAGAGCGAAGGTTGCCTCACTCTGACCTAGGCCTAGGCTGCTTTATGACTTGTGGACTTCAAGTCCCAGAATTCCTGAGCCAGCCTGGCTCAGCTTGGAAACCTCTCCCTTTCCCCTCAGCATAGCTGGCTCAGGAATTCTGGGAGTTGAAATCCACGTGTCATGAAGGGGCCATAGATCCCCCATGCTGGCTCAGGAATTCTGGGAGTTGAAGTCCGCGAGTCATGAAGGGGCCATAATTCCCCCATGCTGGCTCAGGAATTCTGGGAGTTGAAGTCCACGAGTCATGAAGGGGCCATAATTCCCCCATGCTGGCTCAGGAATTCTGGGAGTTGAAGTCCTCGAGTCATGAAGGGGCCATAGTTCCCCCATGCTGGCTGAGGAATTCTGGAAGTTGAAGTCCACGAGTCATGAAGGGGCCATAGTTCCCCATGTTGGCTCAGGAATTCTGGGAGTTGAAGTCCGCAAGTCATGAAGGGGCCATAATTCCCCCATGTTGGCTCAGGAATTCTGGGAGTTGAAGTCCGCAAGTCATGAAGGGGCCATAGTTGCCCCATGCTGGCTGAGGAATTCTGGGAGTTGAAGTCCATGAGTCATGAAGGGACCACAGTTCCCCCATGCTGGCTGAGAAATTCTGGGAGTTGAAGTCCACAAGTCATGAAGGGGCCATAGTTCCCTCATGCTGGCTGAGGAATTCTGGGAGTTGAAGTCCGCAAGTCATAAAAGAGCCAAGGTTGCCTAGCCCTGTCCTAGGCTTATAACCATTTGTTTGGTGGCCACTTGAAGTTACAATGACAAAGTTACAAAGTGACTGATGACCGTTTTTCCCACTTACAACCGTTGTGTCATCCTCATAGTCACACGATCAAAATTCGGAAGCTCGACAACCGGCTCGTATTTATGACAGTCACTGTGTCCTGTGGTCACGTGATCCCCTTCTGCGAACTTCTGTCAAGCAAAGTCAATGGGGAAAGGCAGATTTACTTAACAACCGTGTTACTAATTTAACTCCCACAGTGATTTTATGTGAAATTCAGATTGGTGGGTTTTTTTTTTCTGTTTCTCATTTTTTTTCCATGTCCTTTTCCCCCCCCTCAAGTTTCATTTTTGACCCTAACAAACAATGGTCTGTCTCACATTCAAATGACTCGTTATTGTTGCATCCTTTGCTGATTCTCTTAACCTTTCATCATAAACAATTAAATCAGCCACACTTTCAGATTCCTACATTCCTTTGCCATGCTTACATATCAATATTTATTCTTGTGCATTGAAAATAGACAGGTTGTGTGTTGGTTTTTTTTGGGAGCGTACACCTACCAATCAGTCGCTATTATTCCTTCTTGTACCTCTGAATGTCCCTATTACTCTCTCATCTAATTTTCACATGTCAATACATGTTGTCTAGCAGAATAATATTTCCTCTGGATTACATTCAATCAGAGCGCTGCACAATTTTCCCCAAAGCTCATCTCTGCCTTTTTCGTTACCACCATTTACTCAAGTAGAACATGCAGCTAGTACCAACCTGTGGATTCCTACTTTCATATACACCTGCAATTACCTAGAGGACATTAATTCATACTTTCTAATGTATGTGTTAGTCCTTTAGCACATAATTAAAATTGCATCTTTATTGGTCACAAGATTGGGTCCCTTTCATTTGTGTCTGTGCCGTCCTTCCCATTTCTCTTAGTTTTAGAGATATCTATCTATCTTCCTTCCTTCCTTCCTTCCTTCCTTCCCTTTCCTTCCCTCTCCTTCCTTCCCTTCCCTTTTTCCTTCCCTTCTCTTCCCTTTCTCCTTCCCTTCCTTTCACTTTCTTCCCATCCCATCCCTTTCCTTCTCTTTTCTTTCTCCTGCCCTTCCCTTTCTCCTGCCCTTCCCTTTCCTTTCTCTTTCCTTTCTCCTCCCTTTCTCTCCCCCTCACCTTCTTCCTTCCCTTCCCTGTCTCCTTCCCGTTCCATCTCTTCCCTTCCCTTTCTTCATCCCTTCTCTTTCTCTTTCCCATTTCTTTCTCCTGACTTGCCTTGCCCTTTCATTCCATTCCCCTCCCCTTCTCCCTTCTCCCTTCCCTTTCCCTTCCCCACCAGTCAGTTAAAAAACGAAGATGTTTCTTGGATGAGAAGTGAAACCTTTAAAAGAAAATCCAGTTGCCTTTTGGAAAAAGCACCTTTGGGACAACCATGACCTGGATGATTGAGACTCTCCATAGACTTCCTGCATCTGTGGACTTCAAAGCTTAAAATCCCCCAGATTGCTCAATGTTGGATGAGAAATGTATCAGTTGAAATCGATATATCTGGACTGCTGCGAAAACATAGTAAGGCATAGAGTCGGTCTCCTTCCAGGATCAAACTGTTTTATAACAGAACTCAATCTGAGCCGCTGATTTCCATGATATAGCTGGAAATTCCAGGGTGGTCTATGGCTCATGAGATCCTGTGTCTGGAATTAAGATGATCCTGAATTAGTTGAGCTCTGGTGGCGCAGTGGTTAGAATGCAGTATTGCAGGGCTGACTCTGCTCACGGCCAGGAGTTTGATCCTGACCAGCTCAAAGTTGACTCGGCCTTCCATCCTTCTGAAATCGGTAAAATGAGGATCTCTAGATTGTTGAGGGCAAGTAGGCTGATTCTGTAAACTGCTTAGAGAGGCCTGTAAAGCTCTGTGAAGCAGTATATACGTGCTATTTCTTTCTTTCTCCTTTCTTTCTTTCTTTCTTTCTTTCTTTCTTTCTTTCTTTCTTTCTTTCTTTCTTTCTTTCTTTCTTTCTTTCTTTCTTTCTTTCTTTCTTTCTCCTTCCTTCCTTCCTTCCTTCCTTCCTCCCTCCCTTCTTCCTTCCCTCCCTCCCTCCCCTCTCCCTTCCCTCCCTCCCTCCCTCCCTCCCTTCCTTCCTTCCTTCCTTCCTTTAGCACAGTGATTAGAACGCAGTAACTCACTGCTCACTCCAGGAGTTCGATTCTCACCAGCTCAAGGTTGACTCAGCCTCCTTCCAAGGTCGGTAAAATGAAGACCCAGATTATTGGGGGCAAATATGCTGTATTTGTAAACCACTTAGGGAAGTGGTATATAAGTCTAAGAGCTACAGTATTAGTTCTGTTGAAGAGGATAGTCAGGTTTTTTCACTTAAAAAAAAATAATAATTGTACTCTTGGAAAAAAATATAAAAATTAACCCAGGTGGAAAAATGCATGTGATACATTCCCACCGCTAAATCAATATGATATGCACACAACACTATTATCTCTCGAAGAAACAAGAAGCGGCAAAGGTCAGCAGCTTCAAAGCTAGTATGCTAATGGCCCATCTGCATTTCACCGTTTGAGGTCACCAATGGTTAACATTTGCTTTTAGAAAGCAGATTAACTCATTTTGGATCTGAATTACGCGATAGCAACCAGTAATTTTTCCTTCACTCTGGCCTGCCTATTTTGTGACTCTAAGGAAAGGTCATTAGACTGGGACATTACCCAGACTGCAGGTTGCCCCGGTGAATGAAACATGAAAGCTGATGAATGGACTCTTTCTTAGAGTCAGGATGAGATGAATAAACGGATGCCACCCACCATCCGTTTCCTAAAAATGATTTCTGAGCACATGTTGAGTTCGTTTTTTGTCTAGGTTTCAAGAATGGACTACAGCAATGGTCTCCAAATCTGGCAACGATAACACCTGTGGACTTCATCTCCCAGAATTCCTCAGCCAGCCATTCTGGCTTGCCTTTTATATAACTTTCTGTCAATCTACTTCTTTTTTTCTTTTGCCTTGTTTTGTTTTTGCAATCTGCTGCCTGTTAAAGAAATCTGGGAATCTTGAAAACGTACCAAATTCAAGAAGTTTGCACCAACCAAATAGCGTTGCTCAAACAATGAATTTTGAACAGTTTCAACCAGTGGAACAGCTTACCCCCTAAAATCATGGGCGCTCCATCACTGGAGATTTTTAAGGAGAGACTGGCCATCCACCTGTCTGAGACGATATAGGTTCTCCTGCTTGAGCAGGGGGCTGGACTAGAAGACCTCCAAGGTCCCTTCCAGCTTCTATTCTATTCTATTCTATTCTATTCTATTCTATTCTATTCTATTCTATTCTATTCTATTCTATTCTATTCTATTCCATTCCATTCCATTCCATTCCATTCCATTCCATTCCATTCCATTCTATTCTATTCTATTCTATTCTATTCTATTCTATTCTATTCTATTCTATTCTATTCTATTCTACTCTACTCTACTCTACTCTGTTCCGTTCTGTTCTGTTCTATTCTGTTCTGTTCTATTCTGTTCTACATAAGGAATGACTGCTGGAATTGGATATGTCTGGTTTAATGAAGAGAAGGATGAGAGGGGACATGATAGCAATGTTCCAGTATCTCAGGGGCTGCCCCAAAGAAGAGGGAGCCAAGCTATTCTCCAAAGCCCCTGAAGGCAGGACAAGAAGCAATGGATGGAAACTAACCAAGGAGAGAAGCAATCTGAAACTAAGGAGAAACTTCCTGACAGTGAGAACAATTAACCAGTGGAACAACCTGCCTCCAGAAGCAGTGAATGCTCCAACACTGGAAGTTTATAAGAAGAAACTGGACAGCCATTTGTTCGAAATGATATAGGGTTTCCTGCCTGAGCAGGGGGTTGGACTAGAAGACCTCCAAGGTCCCTTCCAGCTTCTATTCTATTCTATTCTATTCTATTCTATTCTATTCTATTCTATTCTATTCTATTCTATTCTATTCTATTCTATTCTATTCTATTCTATTCTATTCTATTCTATTCTATTCTATTCTACATAAGAAATGGCTGCTGGAATTGGGTATGTCTAGTATAATGAAGAGAAGAATGAGAGGGGACATGATAGCAGTGTTCCAATATCTCAGGGGCTGCCCCAAAGAAGAGGCAGTCAAGCTATTCTCCAAAGCGCCCGAAGGCAGGACAAGGAACAACGGATGGAAACTAGTCAACGAGAGAAGCAACCTAGAACTGAAGAGAAACTTCCTGACAGTGAGAACAATTAACCAGTGGAACAACCTGCCTCCAGAAGCGGTGAATGCTCCAAAACTGGAAGTTTTTAAGAAGAGACTGGACAGCCATTTGTCTGAAATGGTATAGGGTTTCCTGCCTGAGCAGGGGGTTGAACTAGATGACCTCCAAGGTCCCTTCCAACTTTATTATTATTATTATTCTATTCTATTCTATTCTATTCTATTCTATTCTATTCTATTCTATTCTATTCTATTCTATTCTATTCTATTCTATTCTATTCTATTCTATTCTATTCTAGCAGGCAATACTGCTCCTGCATTGTACATGTGTACAAATGTGGGCCACTATCTTTGAAACCAATTGAAGCTGCCAGACATTTTTCAAGGACAGCCCCATGTAGAGTTCATGGCAGTAGTCAAAGGGGTGATTAGTGGGTGACTGTGAACAGGGGTCCTTGGTCACAGCTGTAATATTCTCCCACTTTTCTGGCCAGGCAGATGTTATTGTTTCAATAAGAAGCGTACCTTTTATATTTCTTTCAGTCAAACTACTTTTTTTTGTTTTGCTTTGTTTTGTTTTGTCTTGTTTTTGTAATCTGCTGCCTATTCAAGAAATCTGGGAGTCTTGAAAATGTACCAAGTTTGGACTAACATAAGAACATAAGAAGAGCCATGCTGAATCAGGCCAAAGACCATCGAGTCCAGCATTCTGTGTCACACAGTGGCCCACCAATTGTACATGGGGATCTTGAGCAGAAAGAGAAGGCAAAACCCTCCCTTTCCCTTGACCCCCAACAAATGGTACCCAAGGGAATCCTGCCTGCCTCAACCAACATAGAGGCGGCACATGGACATCCGTTTTAATAACCACCTATACACTTGGCATCCATGAATCTATCTAGCCCTGCCTTGAAGCTGTCAAGGCTGACAGCTGTCACGACCCCTTCAGGAAGTGAATTCCATAAACCAACGACCCTCTGGGTGAAGAAATATTTCCCTTTATTTGTCCTCACTTTCTTAGCTTTAGGGAGTGCCCCCTTGTCCTGGTATTGTGTGATAGAGAAAAGAATTTTTCTCTATCCACCTTTTCTATCCCATGCATGATTTTATACACTTCGATCAAGTCACCCCTTAAACGCCGTCTTTCAAGGCTGAAGAGACCGAGGCGTTGCAATCTGGTTTCATAAGGGAGGCGCTCCATTTCCTTGATCATTCTTGTTGCCCTTTTTTGCACCTTTTCCAGTTCCGTTATATCCTTCTTGAGGTGCGGTGACCAGAACTGTACACCAAATAGCATTGCTCAAACAATGGATTTCGAACAGTTTCTTGTGGTTCCCATGACTAACTTTCCTCTTGGAGGTGACAAAGGGATTCATCAAATCAATCTGTTTTTTTAAATTGTGTCTCTTAGCCATATGCCCGTTGAGTTGTTTTCTGCACTGTTGAACATGCTTTGATGTCTGTACAGTCAAAGATTTTTTTAAAAAAAAGATACCTTAAACCCACGCTTCTCAATGTGCTTTTGTATTTATTTTGAGGCAGGAATTGTTAGAACAGTCTGGAAATGCAAAATCCTGGGGACTGTTTGTATTTGGATAGACTTAGTCCAATTCAAATTGGAGTCTGCAGAGATCAAAAACTTCTTATCACAAAATTTAGATCCAGAGAGAGAACTTTATAACATATAAACCTTTTATCATGTATTAATAAGAATATATGTGCATAATAATAATAAAGTTGGAGGTCATCTAGTCCAACCCTCTGCTCAGGCAGGAAACCCTATACCATTTCAGACAAATGATTGTCCAGTCTCTTCTTAAAAACTTCCAGTGTTGGAGCATTCACAACTTCTGGAGGCAGGTTAATTGTTCTAACTGTCAGGAAGTTTCTCCTTAGTTCCAGGTTGCTTCTCTCCTTGGTTAGTTTCCATCCATTGCTTCTTGTCCTGCCTTCTGGTGCTTTGGAGAATAGCTTGACTCCCTCTTCTTTGGGGCAGCCCCTGAGATATTGGAACTCTGCTATCATGTCCCCCCTCGTCCTTCTCTTCATTAAACTAGACATACCCAGTTCCAGCAGCCGTTCCTTGTATGTTTTAGCCTCCAGTCCCCTGGTTATCTTTGTTGCTCTTCTCTGCACTCTTTCTAGAGTCTCAACATCTTTTTTACATCGTGGTGACCAAAACTGGATGCAGTATTCCAAGTGTGGCCTTACCAAGGCATTGTAAAGTAGTATTAACACTGTATATATGTATGTATGTATGTATGTATGTATGTATGTATGTATGTATGTATGTATGTATGTATGTGTGTGTGTGTGTGTGTGCATGTATGTATGTATGTATTTGTTGTCTTAATTACAGAGGTGATTCCAAAGTCACCCAGCTGGCTTTTATGCTGAAGGCGAGACTAGAACTCACCATCTCCTGATATTGGCCAAAAGTCACACAGTCAGCTTACTTGCCTACGACAGGACTGGAATTCACCATCTCTGGGGGATTGGTCCAAAGTCACTGAGCTGACTTTCATGCTTAAGGCAGGACTAGAACTCACTGTCTCCTGGTTATTGACCCAGATTCACCCACCCAGATTTAATGTTTCAGGCAGGACTAGAACTCACCACCTCTGGGTGATTGGCCCAAATTCACACAGCCAGATTTAATGTTTAAGTCAGGACTAGAACTCACCCCCTCTGGATGATTGGCCCAAAGTCACTGAGCTGGCTTTCATGCTTATGGCAGGAGTAGAACTCACCGTCTCCTGGTTATTGGCCCAAAGTCACCCAGCCGGATTTAATGTTTAAGGCAGGATTACCGTAGAACTCACTATCTCTTGTTAATTGGCACAAAGTCAGCAGCAACTTTCATGCCTAAAGTAAGGTTAGTCTCCTGGTTTCTAGGCCAGCACCTTAACCACTTCACCAAACTGGCTCTCAAACAAATCAAAGAAAATTTGATTCTGCAAATGGGACGAAACCTGGTTTTAAAAAAAGCGCAGAAGATTCTCTCTGCCCTTAAAACAGATGCACACGTGAGCATGTATGAATGCCTCCATGAAATTGCCACCTCCCTCAGTGCTTCCCTTCTAGAAAGTTCTTTCTTTCTCAGAGGCCTAGAAGAGTTCCTTCCGCTGACCCAAAACGCACGAGAAAAATGGCTTCCGAGCTGCCGCACTTTGCATCTCAATAGGTTTAACTACCGACATAACCGCCGGATTGCAAATCACGCCGACACGCTTAAACCAGAAACAAATATTAGCCATAAATCATGTGCTCCATTAAGGAGAGAACTTTTATGTCCTATTAAAAAGAATGCCACTTATCTTTCCTCGGCATGGGGGAGAAAGGCAGGGTTCCTTTGCATATTTCTCGATATCAATCTCTCCGTTTTGACAGTTTTGTCGTTTCACTAATTTCCAGCGCCTTCCTGGGAAAGAGGCAATAAAATCGCACCCATGCCACTTCAGAAACCCGTTCAACACCTGAGGCACAATTCATTCTCAAAAGGGCTTTTTCCAAAGGCAACTGGACTCTTTTTTTTTTCCCTTGAGGAAGAAGACATTTAGTTTCCCATCCAAGAAACGTCATCAGTTGTGTTGGGAGGGAGGGAGGATAGGAACTGACCGTTAAGATGGGGTGATGACTCAAGCCTGACCCCCCCCACCCAATCTCAACTGTCAGTCAATCAGAATAGAGCTGGGAGGGACCTTGGAGGTCTTCTGGTCCAACCCCCTACTCAAGTAGCAGAACCTATAACCAGGGGCAGGCAACCTTGGCTCTTTTATGACTTATGGACTTCAACTCCCAGAATTCCTGAGCCAGCATGGCTCAGCATGGAAACCTCTCCATTTCTCCTCACGATGGCTCGCTCAGGAATTCTGGGAGTTGAAGTCCATGAGTCATAAAAGAGCCAAGGTTGCCTACCTCTGCCCTATACCTTTTCAGACAAGTGACTGTTCAGTCTCTTCTTAAAAACCTCCAGTGATGGAGCACCCACAGCGTCTGGTGGCAAGCTGTTCCACTGGTTAATTGTCCTCATCGTTAGGAAGTTTCTCCTTAATTCCAAGTTGCTTCTCTCCTTGATTAGTTTCTTGTCCTGCCTTCTGGTACTTTGGAAAATAAATTGACCCCCTCCTCTTTGTGACAAGCCCAGATGCACAGTACATTGGCTTGTAGCTATCCTAACGAGATACTTAAAGCATTATAAAAGCATTTATAAAAAACAGAGATTCTTTACTTTAGAACAGGGGTGGAGAACTATGGCCCTTTTATGACTTGTGGACTTCAACTCCCAGAATTCCTGAGCCAGCCATGTTGGCTCCGGAATTCTGGGAGTTGAAGTCCACATGTCATAAAAGGGCCATGGTTCCCCACTTCTGCTTTACGACATGCCATTCCCAATCTGATGTTGTAGTTAAGGCACCAGGGTACAAACCAGAAGATTGGAACTTTTGAGTTCTGCCTTAGACGCAAAACCAGCTGGGTGACCTTAGGGCAGGGGGTAGGCAACCTTGGCTCTTTTATGACTCGTGGACTTCAACTCCCAGAATTCCTGAGCCAGCCATGCTGAGGGGAAAGGGAGAGGTTTCCAAGCTGAGCCATGCTGGCTCAGGAATTCTGGGAGTTGAAGTCCACGAGTCATAAAAGAGCCAAGGTTGCCTACCCCTGCCTTAGGACATCCTTCTCTCTCAGTCCCAGGAAGAAAAAGGCAGGTGCCAATCACAACTGAAAATCTGGTTAAGCAAAAAGGAACTGTCCAGATCCTTGTCGTGCATCCAAAAACTGACTTGAAAGCACACAAACAAAAACAGAAATCCTTTAATTAAAAGAGATGGGGAGCGGGAGAGATATAGAGATGTAGAAATAGACATCGAGATATATAAATATAGAGGTATGGCTAGTGAAATGTCTAAATAAGGTGATATAGATGTGTGTGTGTGTGTGTGTGTGTGTGTGAGAGAGAGAGAGAGAGAGAGAGAGAGACAGACAGACAGACAGACAGACAGACAGACAGACAGACAGACAGACAGATGATACAGAAAAATGATAGAGATGATAGATAATAGACCAGAGGTCCCCAACCTTTTGGGCACCAGGGACCGGTTCCAAGGAGAGAGGTTTTTCCACACGGACCGGAGGGTGTGTGGTTTTGTGTGCTGCCTGCATCTCGTGGATGGAGCTTTGCTTATTTGTGTGGACCGGTTGCTGGCATGCACAGCTCGGTACCAGTCTACGGACCGGAGGTTGGGGACTCCTGTAATAGATGATAGATAAATAGACGATAGGGATGATTGATTGATTGATAGATCAAAAGGTTGATTGATTGCTAGATATGGTAGACAGACAGATAGACATAGTAGATAATAGGTACATAATGGATAGATGGTAGATACAGGTAGATAGAGATAGATCAGGGGTGTCAAACTGCCGGCCCATGGGCCAGATGCGTCATGCTGAAACCACACCCACCCCATTGCCAGCAATACGTCACAATATGTCACGTGACATTGCAAGTTTGACACCTCTGAGAGGGAGAGAGAGAGAGAGAGAGAGAGAGAGAGAGAGAGAGAGAGAGAGAGAGAGAGAGAGAGAGAGAGAGAGAGAGAGAGAGAGAGAGAGAGAGAGAGAGAGAGAAACTCCAGACAGAGAAGGAACAAGTGACCAGCAATGGATAGATAGATGGGTGGGTGGGTGGGTGGGTAGGTAGGTAGGTAGGTAGATAGATAGATAGATAGATAGATAGATAGATAGATAGATAGATAGATAGATAGATAGATAGATAGATAGATAGATAGATAGATAGATAGATAGATAGATAGATAGATAGATAGATAGATAGATAGATAGATAGTGTCAGCTGTCCTCTGCCTGCTACCGACAAACTCCAGACAGAGAAGGAACAAGTGACCAGCAATGGATGGGTGGGTAGGTAGGTAGGTGGATGGATGGATGGATGGATGGATAGACAGACAGACAAATCTATCTCTATCATCTGTCTGTCTGTCTGTCTATATCAGGGGGTCTTCAAGCTTGGCCCTTTTATGACCTGTGGACTTCAACTTCCAGAATTCCTTAGCCAGCTGAGGAATTCTGAGAGTTGAAGTCCACGTCATAAATGGGCCAAGTTTGAAGACCCCTGATCTCTATCTATCTATCTATCTATCTATCTATCTATCTATCTATCTATCTATCTATCTATCTATCTATCTATCTATCTATCTATCTATGTTTATCTATCTTTCTATCTCTATCTATCTCTATATTTCTTATATATATGAATGTAGGTATGTATGTTTATATATGTATGTGAAATAGTAGCCAAATGATGTATTTGTGGCTACTTTGGCACCTTCTGCTGCCATGTCGGGACCTTCAAGGTTAAAACTACATCTCCAAGAATCCCCAGCCAGCACTTGAACATGAGCCCCACGCCTAATGCCAAGTTCTGAAAATCAGAGAGAAAACATGCACAAGGCTGGGGGGTAGAGGAGGTGTTGACATGTGCCCAAAAAAATACACCCCTATGTTAGATCTCCACATTGACAAATCATGAATTTGATGTCATGAGACACAAGGCTTGGATAAGCCAGCTTCCCTGGGAGAGTGGGGGGGGGAGGCAGAAGCTGAACGAGGCCCAAGCTGGAATTGTAAATTGGGAGGAGACCCAAACCAACATAATCATCTTTTTTCATGGGAAAAGGTGTCAGGCTGTCATGCTTGCTTCGGCAGAGTCTCCAAGTACTAACGGTTGTCAGGGCAACAGTTATGACAAGCCCAGGCACTTAACTTTTTGCTCTATTGATAATTACAAATGCGAATAGGCGTGAGTTTGCACTTTGCACACCTGCCTGGCTGGTGAGGGTCCCTTAATTGGATGTGCCAAGTTTGAGAAAAAGGTAATCTGCCCTCGCAAAGCAGGTGACAGGTAGATAAAGCAGGCTTTGGGCTGACAGAATGAGATAGCAATGTCTGCCTTTGCATTTGCGCCACTAAAGATGGACTTTCCCCAAAAAAACTTTAAACAGGGCTAATTTGGCAAATTGTGGAAGCCGGGCGCCAGGAAAAGCAAACGAAATGAGAATTTACCTGTTATTTATAGAGGTGGTCCTCAAGTTACAACAGTTCATTTAGTGATGGCTCAAAATGGGATTGAAACAGTGACTTATGACCATTTTTCACACTTAGGACCGTTGCAGCATCCACATGGTCACGTGCTCAAAATTCAGACTGGCTCGTATTTATAATGGTTGCAGTGTCCCTGGGGTCACTTGATCACCTTTGACAATCTTTTAAGAAGAGATAATAATAATAATAATAATAATAATAATAATAATAATAATAATAATAATAATAATAATAATAATAGTAGTAGTAGTAGTAGTAGTAGTAGTAGTAGTAGTAGTAGTAGTAGTAGTAGTAGTAAAGTTGGAAGGGATCTTGGAGGTCATCGAGTCCAACCCCCTGCTCAGGCAGGAAACCAAATGGCTGTCCAGTCTCTTCTTAAAAACTTCCAGCATTCACCGCTTCTGCAGGCAGGTTGTTCCACTGATTAATTGTTCTAACTGTCAGGAAGTTTCTCCTTAGTTCTAGGTTGCTTCTCTCCTTGATGAGTTTCCACCCATTGCTTCTAGTCCTCCTTCAGGCACTTTAGAGAATAGCTTGACTCCCTCTTCTTTGGGGCAGCCCCTGAGATATTGGAACATTGCTATCATGTCCCCCCTCATCCTTCTCTTCGTTAAACTAGACATACCCAATTCCAGCAACTGTTCCTTAAATGTTTTAGCCTCCAGTCCCCTAATCATCTTTGCTGCTCTTCTCTGTATTCTTTCTAGAATCTCAGCATCTTTTTTACTTCGTAGTGACCAAAACTGGATGCAGTATTCCAAGTGTGGCCTTACCAAGGCCTTGCAAAGTGGTATTAACACTTCACATGATCTTGATTCTATCCCTCTGTTAATGCAGCCCAGCACTGTGTTGGCTTTTTTGGCAGCTGTAGCACACTGCTGGCTCTTATTTAAGTGATTGTCCACTAGGACTCCGAGGTCCCTCTCACAGTTACTACTATTGAGCAAGGTACCCCCTAAACTATACCTGTGCATTTGGTTTTGCTTGCCTAAATGTAGAACCTTTACTTTTTTCACCATTGAATTTCATTTTGTTAGATAGTGCCCAGTGTTCAAGTCTGTCCAGGTCCTTCTGTATCCTAAGCCTGTCTTCTGGAGTGTTGGCTATTCCTGCCAGCTTGGTGTCATCTGCAAATTTGATAAGTTCCCCATCTATCTCCTCGTCCAAATCGTTGATGAAGATGTTGAAGAGCACTGGGCCCAGAACAGAGCCCTGGGGCACCCCACCATACACTTCCCTCCATGTAGATGTGGTTCCATTGAGGACCACACGCTGAGTACGGCCGGTCAGCCAGCTACGGAGCCATCTTGTGGTGATGCTGTCTAACCCACATTTTGCATTTTGTATTTGTATAGCTTTTACTCGTTTGTATGGTTTTAATGGTTTTAACATTTCTGCTGCATTTAATCATGGATAAGTTGCCAAAATACACTTTAAAAAAATCGGGTTCAGCTTATCAATGGATGGGCTTATCTGCAAGTTCAGGTAGTCCTCGGCTTACGACCCCACTTGAGCCCAGAATTATGGGCTTACGTCACTGTGGTCATTAAGTGAGGTGCCCACGGAATCCCAGCAATCCCTATTGCCGTTGTTATTCAGAGCCTGTAAGATGGTGAGGGAGGCCCTGGGCTGCTGAATGCATAGTTGTAAGTCCAGGACTACCTTTGTGTACAATATGTGGGAGGTTTTTTTTTTTTATTTTTATTTTCTTTGTTTATTTTTTGTACTGCTTTCCTGATTTAAGCTTTGCCAGGCATCCAGCGTCGCATCCATGAGATGGCGTGGCTCTATAAATTGAATAAAGTAAATAATTGAATAATGATGCAGCTGCTGAGGGCCACCTCGTTTTAACACATACCCGTTTGCGTATTCCTTGGGAAGAGGTATCACTTTTTTTTTTTGTTTCTTTGTTCGGCATATTTATTTTATTGTTTATATCCTGACTTCACTGTTTTGACACTCAAGGCAGCTAGCACACCTAATGCAGGGAGTCCTTGAGTTATAACAGTTCATTTAGTGGCCATTCAAAGTTACCATGGCACTGGAAAAAAAGTGATTTTGAACACCTGTGACTGTTGCAGCCATCCCCATGGTCACGTGATTTGCATTTGGATGCTTGACAACTGACTCACATTTATGATGGTTGTAATGTCATGTGATCGCCCTTTTATTATTTATTATTATTTATTTAATTGATATGCCGCCCTTCTCCCAAGACTCAAAGCGGCTCACAACAACAACACAATTAAAAACACAATTAAATTAAAAAAAATTAAAAATTAATTTCATTCACACAACATACAAACACATTCAGCTCACAGTCGCTGATGGTGGGACACTCCTAGGGCCCAGGGGCAGAGTGCAATTCATACGCCCCAAGCCTGTCGGCATAAATGCGTCTTCAACAATTTCCGGAAAACTAGGAGGGAGGAAGCAGTACGAACCTCTGTGGGAAGCTGGTTCCAGAGGGCTGGGGCAGCAACGGAGAAGGCCCTTGCCCTAGGCCCCGCCAGACGACATTGTCTAACAGACGGGACCCGTAGGAGGCCAACCCTATGTGCCCTAACCGGTCGCTAGGATTCATGAGGCAGAAGATGGTCCCGCAAGTATCCTTTTGTGACCTTCTGACGAGCAAAGTCAAGTCAAGAGGGAAACCAGATTCACTTACCATCCGTGTGTTAATTTAAGAACTGCAGGGATTCACTTAACAAATGTGGCGGGAAAAGTCATAAAACGGGGCAAAACTCACTTAAGAAGTTTCTCACTTAGGAACATATTTTTGGGGGGCTCAATTGTAGTCATACGTTGAGGACTACTTGTACTTTTCACACTTACGACCCCTGCAGTATCCCCGCGGTCACGTGATCAAAACTCCGACACTTGGCCACTGGAGGGTCATGTGACAAGCAAAGTCAATGGGGGGGGGAAGCCGGATTCAGTTAACAACTTTGTCACTAACTTAACAACTGCAATGATTCGCTTAACAATTGTGGCAGGAAAGGTCATAAAACGAGGCAAAATTCACTTAGCAAATGTCTCACTTAGCAACATAACTTTTAGGGTCAATTGTGGTCATAAGGCGAGGAGTACCTCTACTTGTTTCTCTTCCTGTTTTCCACACAATACAACAATCCTGTGAGGTGAGTACATAAAAGGCACCACAGACAGAATCAGCAAGATCCTGCACAAACATAACATCAAAACAGCATTCTGCACAAACAGAAAAATATCCACCATCCTAAAAAACCCCAAAGACAAAATTGAGTTAGAAAATCAAGGAGTATATGAAATCCCATGTACTGCTTGCTCCACCACATACATCGGACAAACCAACAGAAGAATAAGTGCACGCATTGAAGAACACAAAAACTCAGTCAAAAAAGAGGAACCAACTTCTTCCCTGGTCCAACACCTTAAAGCCACAGGACATATGTATATGTGTGTGTGTGTGTGTGTGTGTGTGTGTGTGTGTGTGTGTGTGTGTGTGTATGAAAACATATATATATATATATATGTTTTCTGAGGTTTTCGTGGGTGTTTGTATGTAGGTCTTTGGTTCTTCAGGTTTTCTCCCATGTAGAATTTGAAGTGTCTTGGCAACGTTTCGATGAAGTCCCATTCGTCATCTTCAGGCTGGTGCTTTCAGCTTCGTGCTTCTAGCAGCAATGTGAGATTGCAGCTGTTTCTTCCTTTTAACTGCCAGTGGGGGTTTGAACTGATTGGCTGGGAGCTCGGCTGCTAGAAGCACGAAGCCGAAAGCACCAGCCTGAAGATGACGAATGGGACTTCATCAAAATGTCGCCAAGACACTTCAAATTCTACGTGGGAGAAAACCCGAAGAACCAAAGACATATATATATATATATATATACACACTGCACAGTGTCGCAGGGCTCCTGCCACCACCACCGCAGTGAGGTGCATCCTGCCACCATTGTCACTGCCACCGAGAGGTCTCTCACACTGCGGCCGCCATCTCTGTGAGGCACATCCTGCCACCACTTTCACTGCCGCCGCAAGGCACATCACAACATTGCAAGGCCAACTGTGCTGCAGCCACCACAGCCATGAGGCACGTCTGGCCAATGCTGCCGCTGCTGCTGAAAGAGACATCATGGTGCTGTGAGGCCTATTGTGCTGCAGCAACCGTTGTGTGGCACATTCTACTGCTGTTGCCACTTGCGACAATGGCAGGACGCACCTCATAGCAGCGGCAACCGCGCAACACACCTCGCAGTGGTGGGACACAACTTATGGCACTGAGATGTGCCTCACAATGGCAGCAACAGCAACACGATACACCTCACAATGGTGGCAGGATGTACATTCCAGTTGTGGCAACAGTGGCACATGCTCCATGGCAGCAGTAACCACAGGACACACCTCGCACTGGTATCGGCAACGGCAGTGTAATGTGCCTTGCGTCAGCAGCAGTACCAAGAGCTCTGCATCACGGTAAGTGGATGGGAACCACTTACCGGCTGCGTGGGTGGTAGTGGGGGCACCCTGGCGGGCACGAATGGCCCCCATCCTGTGCGAGCTGCACTGGTTGCCGGTGGCTTTCCAGGTGCGCTTCAAGGTACTGGTTACCACTTTTAAAGCGCTCCATGGCATAGGACCCAGTTATTTACAAGACCGCCTTCTGCCAGTAAATACCTCCCATCGACCAGTTTGCTCCCACAGAGAGGGCCTCCTCAGGGTGCCGTCGGCTAAGCAGTGTCGGCTGGTGGCGCCCAGGGGGAGAGCCTTTTCTGTGGGGGCACCGACGATGTGGAACAAGCTCCCCCCGGAACTCCGGATGTATCATGATCTCCGCACCTTCAGAAGAGAGTTGAAGACTCATCTCTTCAATCAAGCCAGCCTGGCCTAGATCTCCTCGGGTTTTAAATTTTTAAACAAGGCTGTTCGGGTTTTAGAATTGGGTTTTTAAACAGGTTTTTAGTAACAGCCTTGTATTTATTTAATTTAATTTAATTTTAAATATTTATTGTTTTATATGTTTTTATTGGATTGTAAACCGCCCCGAGTCCTACGGGAGAGGGGCAGTATAGAAATTTAATAAATAAATAAATAAATAAAATAAAAATAGTTGAAATACAAAGAATGCTTACTTCAATATAAGAGGGAAAAAACATGAAAGAGATCCAGAATTATCAGAAAACATATAGATAATCCAGAATTTTTTTATCAGGGCAAGCAATTGGGCCACAGAATTGCTATATTTAATCTCTAGTATCCAGTGGCAGCTATAGGATGAGGTCAAAAAAGTCAAGATGGCAGCACTTGACTTTTGCAAATGAAGCCCCACCTCTTTTTATGTGGATAGACTCAGAGTAAAACGAGTTTGATTATGAAGTCATGGCTGTCATCTTAATCTTTTCCCTATCCTGACCTCATCCACTGGATCCTCCTGCTAGTATATCTGATGTAATATTGGAAATATGCTGAGTAGTAAATGCAACGCCCCAGGCACATACATTTTTTATTCAAATTCACTTAAAAACATTTATTTTCATTTGTAAGAAATGATGATACTGTACTGTTAAAAACTGATGGTTTTTTTCTTGCTAACATTTATACTTTTTGTTAGGTAAAAACCTTTGTTGGTTTAGTTGAATGCATAAGTTGCCTGACTCAATTGCATCTTTAGGCAGTGTGCAATATACACCGTTTCAAACAAACAAACAAAAACATTTCATATAATGCAGAAAGAACATCTACTGTTTTCTTTAGAATGGAAGTCTCTTCTCATATGAATCTTACAAACATAATGGTTTTATGTGCACTTGTGAAATCACAGCTTTGTGATTTTTTTATTTTATTTTTTTTCCCTTCCAACTGGTGTTATGCGCTCCAGTACTTGCTTGTTGGTCACCTTTGCTGTCCAAGGAATTTGGGGGAGCCTTCTCCAGCACCACAGCTGAAATGAGTTAATTTTCTATTTTTTCTTGCTTTTTTCAGGCCCAGTTTTCACAACCATAGATAGCTATGGGGAACACAATAGTGAGAACTAACTTACATTGGGTTGCCAGGCTGATATCCCTGCCTTTGCATATTCAGCTTATGTTCAACATGAATAGAATAGAATAGAATAGAATAGAATAGAATAGAATAGAATAGAATAGAATAGAATAGAATAGAATAGAATAGAATAGAATAGAATAGAATAGAAAATACAGAATGGAATGAAATAGAATGGAATGGAATGGAATGGAAAATAGAATAGAATGGAATGGAATGGAATGGAATGGAATAGAATAGAATAAAATAGAATAGAATAGAATAGAATAGAATAGAATAGAATAGAATAGAATAGAATAGAATAGAATAGAATAGAATAGAATAGAATAGAATAGAATAGAGCTGGAAGGGACCTTGGAGGTCCAGCCCCCCACTCAAACAGGAGAACCTATAAAATCTGACAAATGACTGTCCAGTCTCTTCTTAAAAACTTCCAGTGATGAAGCACCCACAATTGCTGGAGGCAAGCTGTTCCACTGGTTAATTGTCCTCACTCTTAGGAAGTTTCTCCTTAATTCCAGGTTGATTCTCTCTTTGGTCAGTTTCCAACCATTGTTTCTTGTCCTTTGTTGTGATAAATGTCCATTTCTCCTTTAAGAAATCTTTCTCTGCCTGGATGGGCTTCCCTTCCCCCCCCCCTTACAGGCTGTCAGCTGACAGCTGTACTAAGGGGGTGGAGGAGAAAGCAGGGAAAAGTTTCGTTTGAAAAATACGTCATGCTTTCAAAGTGTATGTTTTAACTAT
>JARGCV010000222.1:357500-437500 GCA_034064705.1 Bothrops alternatus
TGATTGATTGATTGATTGATTGATTGATTGGATTTATATGCCACTCCTCTCCAAAGACTCGGAGCGGCTTACAACATCTATATAAAACAACAGATCATAATCTGAATCCAACCACAAATATTTAAAAAAAGAGAAACCCCACACACATTCAACATTCACACCACAGTCCACAATCATCCCCATGATACAAACCTACCTTTGATTGTTAGTTGGTCAGATTCTTGTAGAGAACTTAAGCTTGCAATAAATCTTTATACTCGGTTTGAATTGCCTGAATCTCAGAATCAGAATAGAGCTGGAAGGGACATTGAAGGTCTTCTAGTCCCCCACCCCCGCTCAAGCAGAAGTCCCTATATCGTCTCAGACAAGTGACTGTCCAGTCTCTTCTTAAAAAACCTCTAGTGATGAAGCACCCACAACCTCTGGAGGCAAACTGTTCCACTGTTAGGAAGTTCTCTTTAATGCCAGGTTACTTCCTTCTTTGATTAGTTTCCATCCATTGTTTCTTTCTCGTCCTTTTTTTCTTTAGACTAGCCAAATCCAAGTCCTGTGTATTTTGTGCAAATTTTCTCACTTGCATCCTGTCAAGGAACAACCTATCTTCACACTTCTTACTTTTCGCACCTCCGTATCCAGCCAAAGAAATCTGAGAAGAAAAACCCATTTAGAATATGCAAAAGGGAGGCAAATATATTGACTGAGATTAGAAATGAAATGTTACACCGCACGCAAGATTGATCGTAGGGAGGTGGTTTTTTTTTTCTCTTTCCCTTTTAGGGTGGCAGTGCGTGTTATGTTCCTGTCCATCAGGTTGTTAACTATCCATGAAACACAAACAGAAATGTTAGCTCTTGCCGTGATTTCTTTTTTTTATCAATAAACATCAGAGGGGGATGACTTCACCGGGTTGAGAGAAGCTGTATTTTCAGCCTGTCAATCACGGGACTCCAGAGATGGGATTTAATGAAAGGGAGAGGGATGATTGGAAAACTTGCCCTTAAGATTGCAAAAATAAAAAATAAAAAAAAATCCCATCCTTTGTGGAACATCACGCTTGGAAATTTAAGGCAGGCATTTGAACCATGATCAACCATGACCAGTTGAATAAAGATCTCCCCTGCTTTGTTCTCCATTGGCTCCCCAAAGAGAAACAAACATTGGCCAATCCTGAGAATCTGTTGTGAGTGTCCCTAGACCAGCTTGGGAAGTGTCAGAATATGAGGATCAGCAGCCAGGCCCCTCTGGGTGTTTTCCCCTCCCGGCAGCCGAGGAAGAGCAGCCAGGCCCCTCTGGGTATTTTCCCCTCCCAGCAGCTGAGCCAGACAGGGAGGAGATTTACAGGCAGTCTGGATCAGATTCACAAAGTGAGGAGTCAGATTTGGATCAAGAAGATAAATGGCTTGATCCGAGATTCCGAAGGTTTGATAAGCGACGGTGTCAGTTAAGTGGAAAAAGGAAGTAATGGGGGGAAGTGACGTATCGGACACTATATTAGAAGGGGACAGAGAGACTACGCCTTTGTCACGAGCAACGTTAATCAAGGAGTAGCCTGATATCTGGAGCATTGCCTTTGAATTCAGTCTTCTGATGTTTTGGAAATCTACGGAAGAATAATGAGGTATTGGACAATGTGATAAAGAAAGAGTGAGTAATTGGAAGGTGTGGGCAGAGCCTGTTTTAATCTAAATGTAAATAAATGAGATTTGGCCGTTCTTGCCAGCAACATGCCAGCAGCGTGCTCTGAAGTGAATCCTTTTGAAATGTGTTAAATAAACCTCTTAAAGACATATTTATGTGGATTTTAATGAGCTGAGAGGGGCCAGACAGAACAGAATCAAAGGTCAGGAAGGAAAGACTGAATATACCATTATTCATGATATGCTTCTCAGGTGCCTCATTGTCTCCAGAAACACTCCTGGTGTCTCTCTACAGGTATAAATAGGTGCCTTTAGTCACATCTATAAAGGAGTGAAAATTGGAAAGCCACCAGACTGATAGAAGCATAGAATCACAGAACTGGAAGGGGCCTTGAAGGTCTTCTAGTCCAACCCCCTGCCCAAGGCAGAAGTCCTCATCCCATAAGAACATAAGAACATAAGAAGAGCCCTGCTGAATCAGGCCAAAGCCCATCGAGTCCAGCCTTCTGTGTCACACAGTGGCCCACCAATTGTACATGGGGATCTTGAGCAGAAAGAGAAGGCAAAACCCTCCCTTTCCCTTGACCCCCAAACAAATGGTACTCAAGGGAATCCTGCCTGCCTCAACCAACATAGAGGCGGCACATGGACATCCGTTTTAATAGCCACCGATACACTTGGCATCCATGAATCTATCTAGCCCTGCCTTGAAGCTGTCAAGGCTGACAGCTGTCATGACCCCTTCTGGAAGTGAATTCCATAAATCAATGACCCTCTGGGTGAAGAAATATTTCCCTTTATTTGTCCTCACTTTCTTAGCTATGAGCTTTAGGGAGTGCCCCCTTGTCCTGGTATTGTGTGATAGAGAAAAGAATTTTTCTCTATCCACCTTTTCTATCCCATGCATGATTTTATACGCTTCAATCAAGTCACCCCTTAAACGCCGTCTTTCAAGGCTGAAGAGACCACAAAGGATTGTCCAACCTTTTTTTTTTTTAAGACCTCCGGTGAAGGAGCACCCACAATTCCTGGAGGCGAGCTGTTCCATGGATTAATTGTTCTCACTGTCAGGAAATTCCTCCTTGGTTGAATCTCTCTTTCATGATCTTCATCCCATCATCCCTTTGATGAGCTTCCACCCATTGCTTCTTGTCCTGATTTCAGATACTATGGCGCTATCTATGATTCTATTTCCTGAAGACAGCTGAGAACAGTGATAAAGTTTTGGAAAATGCTTAGGAAATGGTTAATCACACACACACACACGCACACACACGCACACACGCACACACACCGTGCTTACTTTGAGACAAGCTAGAAAGAAAGATAACGGTACTTATGTTCAAGCATGTCTTGATGTCTTCCTTGGACATCTTCCACAAGGAACTCATGAGGCTCCTAACAGTAGCAACAATGATGAAGATTCCTTAATTGGCCAACACATGGACACACATTATCATAGTTTCAACTGGGAAATGGTGAGATCCTTGACCAATGCTTGAGAATTCCTGAAAGTCTGCCACTCGGGAAAGTCAGCCATCAGCAGGCACATAGAGATAAACAACATCTGCACACCATTCAAAAGAGACAGTGGAAAAGTTGAAAAAGGAACAAAAGAGACCAAAACAACCCCTCTCTAGCACTTAACAGCCGTGCTACTAATTTAATAACTGCTGTGATAGAATAGAATAGAATAGAATAGAATAGAATAGAATAGAATAGAATAGAATAGAATAGAATAGAATAGAATAGAAAATAGAATAGAATAGAAATAAAATAGAATAGAAATAGAATAGAATAGAAATAAAATAGAATAAAAATAAAATAGAATAGAAATAGAATAGAATAGAATAGAATAGAATAGAATAGAATAGAATAGAATAGAATAGAAAATAGAATAGAATAGAATAGAAAATAGAATAGAATAGAAAATAGAATAGAATAGAATAGAATAGAATAGAATAGAATAGAAATAAAATAGAATACAAATAGAATAGAATAGAAATAAAATAGAATAGAAATAGAATAGAATAGAAATAAAATAGAATAGAAATAAAATAGAATAGAAATAGAATAGAATAGAATAGAAAATAGAATAGAATAGAATATAGAATAGAATAGAAAATAGAATAGAATAGAATAGAATAGAATAGAATAGAATAGAATAGAATAGAATAGAATAGAATAGAATAGAATAGAATAGAATCAGAGCTGGAATAAACCATGGAGGTCTTCTAGTCCAGCCCCCTGCTCAAGCAGGAGAACCTATACCGGGGTGACGAACCTATGGAACAGGTGCCAGAGGTGGCACTCGGAGCCCTATCTGTGGGCACACGTGCCGTTGCCCCAGCCTCGCCTCCCCCTGTGACCCCCTCCTCTCCAGCAGCCCCCCTGGAGGAGAGTCACCCTCGAGCATGGCCCAAGGACATGGCAGCCAGGCAGCGTAGACAAGACTCTGCCCTCACACCCCATCCTGCACAGTTGATGCTGCAGGGCACGGGCAGAGGGCGTGACCGCCATAGCGCTGCTGGGCTGCCTGGCCAATCTACGGCGGGCCCTGAAGGCGGTGAGTGGCCCTGCGGGCAGGCGGGGTGGGGGGTGCGGTGGGGTGGGGCAGGGGTGGGGCAGCGGGTGGAGTGGGGGTGGGGCCAGTTTTTGGGCACTCGGTCTCTAAAAGGTTCGCCATCACTGACATATACCATCTCAGACAAGTGACTGTCCAGCCTCTTCTTTAAAATCTCCAGTGATGGAACGCCCACAATTTCTGGTGGCAAGCTGTTCCACTGGTTGATTGTCCTCACCGTCAGGAAATTTCTCCTTAATTCCAGGTTGCTTCTCTCCTTGATCAGTTTCCAACCATTGTTTCTCGTCCTTCCCTCTGGTGCTTTGGTGAATAACGTGACCCCCTCTGCCTTGTGGCAGCCCCTCAGATACTGGAACACTGCTATCATTGTCTCCCCTATTTCTCAACAACAGCAAGAAAGATTGTAAAATGGGGCAAAACTCACTTAACAACTGTCACCTAGCCCCCCAAAAAATGGTGGGCTCAATTTTAATCGTAGGTCAAGGATTTACCTGTAAATTTCCTCTAAATATTTCATAGATTTATTTTTTTTACTCCTGGGTGTATTGAATTCATCACCCTTATTCTTTTTTTTAATGTCCTCATTTATGGAATTTCTTTTCAGGAAGAGAGAAGATAGCTGGAGAAATGACAGGGGTAGACAGTTTAGCCGGGCGACCAGCAAAGTCTGTACCGTCCAATTACAAAGAAAAGGTTAATCTTCTGATTATGTTTGATGAACTGGAGGAAGTTCAGCTAACTCTACTCCCTTCAGAAACACTTCAACTTCACCTGCCAATACCGGATGTTAACTTTGATTTAGAAGCTGAGATACATTGGGGAATGAAATTAGAAGTGTGGTGTCAAGCCAGCATTTTCCAGAATTGAGTGTGGCGTCATCATTTATGCTCAAATCTCTCTGAAGGTGACTGGATGACCTGGGCAAATTGCAATCTTTACAGCCTAATCCACCTCATCAGAAATCAAGTAGAAGCTTTTGGTAGAGAAGGATGAGCAGAGACGAGGTCAACTGTCTCCTGTTATCTGATTACTTTTCAAGACACCTTTTTCATCCAGGTGTGTTTTTTTCCTGGGTTTTTTTTTAATGAATCACCCACCCGATCAAAGAAAGTTAAGTTCAACCTTTTTTTTTTTTTAATTTGGAGAAATGTGGCCATTTTTTACACTGGACGAAAAATCCTTTAAAATCGCTTTAAAAAATTGTCACATTGCTCAAAATCAAAGAGAGATTGAACATTAACATAACTTTCTTTGATAGAACAGGTGATGGAGGGATGTCTTAAATGTTTCTTTTATTTATGTGGTCCTCGCCTTAGGGCCCAGAATTTCTATCATTAAGTTGTTAAGTGAGGTTTGCCCCATTCTGCGACCTTTCTTGCTCCAGTTGTTAAGTGAATCACTACAGTTCTTAAGTTATAACATGGTTGTTGAGTGAATCTGGCTTCCCCATTGACGTAGCTTGTCAGAAGGTCACCAAAAGTGATCACATGACCCCGGGACACTGCAACTGTCGTAAGTACATGCCAGTTTCCAAGCGCCCAGATTTTGATCACGTGACCACAGGGATGCTGCAACAGTCATCAATGTGAAAAATAGCTATGTCGCTTTTTTCCAGTGCCATTGTCACTTGAAATGGCCACTAAATGAATGGTTGTAAGTCAAGAACTACCTATAAAATGTTACTTGCGGTCATAGGACCAAACTTTCTGAGACAACCCAAGAAAGGGATCTTGGGGTTTTGGTGGACAGCTCGATAAAGATGTCAACCCAATGCGCAGCAGCAGTAAAAAAAACAAATTCCATGCTTGGCATGATTAGGAAGGGAATCGAAAATAAGTCAGCAAGTGTTGTATTGCCTCTGTACAAATCGATGGTGAGACCACACTTTGGAGTACTGTGTACAGTTCTGGTCACCGCACCTCAAGAAGGATATAATGGAACTGGAAAAGGTGCAAAAAAGGGCAACAAGAATGATCAAGGAAATGGAGCGCCTCCCTTATGAAACCAGATTGCAACGCCTTGGTCTCTTCAGCCTTGAAAGACGGCGTTTAAGGGGTGACTTGATCGAAGTGTATAAAATCATGCATGGGATAGAAAAGGTGGATAGAGAAAAATTCTTTTCTCTATCACACAATACCAGGACAAGGGGGCACTCCCTAAAGCTTATAGCTAAGAAAGTGAGGACAAATAAAGGGAAATATTTCTTCACCCAGAGGGTCGTTGATTTATGGAATTCACTTCCTGAAGGGGTCGTGACAGCTGTCAGCCTTGACAGCTTCAAGGCAGGGCTAGATAGATTCATGGATGCCAAGTGTATCGGTGGCTATTAAAACGGATGTCCATGTGCCGCCTCTATGTTGGTTGAGGCAGGCAGGATTCCCTTGAGTACCATTTGTTGGGGGTCAAGGGAAAGGGAGGGTTTTGCCTTCTCTTTCTGCTCAAGATCCCCATGTACAATTGGTGGGCCACTGTGTGACACAGAATGCTGGACTCGATGGGCTTTGGCCTGATTCAGCATGGCTCTTCTCATGTTCTTATGTTCTTATAATTAGTCTCTCCCCCTGTACTTCTTGAAATGCTCCCCATGTCTGCATGGTCACATGATCCTTCCAGGAAGTGCGGCTAAAAAAAAATAAAAGTCCTGTGCTGCAGTGAAAATTTTATTTTTTGAAAATTCTTATCAACTTTATACACTTTTACTTGTTAAAGGGGAAGATGGATAAAATCAAACCTGATCTTCTGTAGCATTCGGGCAAGCACGTATCCACAAATTTGCTCACAGCGGGATCTGCCGATTAATTATTTTTTATCAGCAGCAGCAAAAAAAACAAAAAACCACCCTGCATTTGATTAGATGTAGGGTATTCTTTTGGGGCTGAATGCTAATGCTGGGGGAAAAAAATAGAGCCAACGATGAACTACGGTGCTGGAGAAGACTTCTGCGAGTCCCCTGGACTGCAAGGCGATCAAACTGGTCAGTCCTAGAGGAGATCAGTCCTGACTGCTCTTTAGAAGGCCAGATCCTGAAGTTGAAACTCAAGTACTTTGGCCACCTAAGGAGGACTCCCTGGAGAAGAGCCTGATGCTGGGAAAGATGGAGGGCAAGAGAAGAAGGGGACGACAGAGAATGAGGTGGTTGAATGGAGTCCCTGAAGCACTAGGCGTGAGCTTAAATGGACTCCAGAAGATGGTAGAGGACAGGAAGGCCTGGAGGAACGTTGTCCATGGGGTTGCGATGGGTCGGACACGACTTCGCAACTAACAGCAACAATCTGGACTCGGTTGTTTTAGAAGGCTGCAGCGGACACCTTCAATATCTGCAAAGATTCCCCCCCCTTTTTTTTTCTTTAGCATTTAGAGGACAACGTTTATACAAGGGCCATGACTTAAAGCATATTTCGCCCTGCCAAATTCCACAGCAGACATTCATAAAAAGATGTCTTGAACTGGAAGTAAGATATTAGTTTGAGATCAGACAAGGCATATTTTGTGTTGTCAAGCACCACAATAGGAGTTTCACAAAAACTACCAGATGTCCTTAGCTAGAAGCAACAGTTTTGTTTTTGGGTTGCTGTTGTTGTTGTTTTTAATACAGAAACAAGCCAAACATTTTCCCATCTTTAGCCCCTCCTGTTCTGATTTCATTTGAAGCAAGAGGAACAAAAACAGCCCCACCAACACTGACAGGACCAGCTGCTAGTATGTGAACAGAGAGAAAACCCCACTTCCTTCTAGCACTGATGATATTAGCTAGTTGGGTAATGAACTGTCTGCAAGAAAACAACCCAGCTCAGTGAACACCAAGGACCCCACAATCCTCCTCCTCCTTCTTCTCCTCCTCCTCCTCTTCCTCCTCCTCCTCCTTCTCCTCCTCCTCCTCCTCCTCCTTTCTCCTTCTCTACAAAAAAACTCCCTTCTAGCACTGATGATGTTACCTAATTCGGTAATGAAATGTCTGCAAGAAAACAACCAAGGATTCCACAGTCCTCCTCCTCCTCCTCCTCCTCCTCCTCCTCCTCCTCTTCTTCTTCTTCTTCTTCTTCTTCTTCTTCTTCTTCTTCTTCTTCTTCTTCTTCTTCTCCTCCTCCTCCTCCTCTTCCTCCTCCTCCTCTCCTCCTCCTCTCCTCCTCCTCCTCTTCCTCTTCCTCCTCATCCTCCTCCTCCTCCTCCTCCTCTTCTTCTTCTTCTTCTTCTTCTTCTTCTTCTTCTTCTTCTTCTTCTTCTCCTTCTTCTCCTCCTCCTCCTCCTCCTCTTCCTCCTCCTCCTCCTCCTCCTCCTCTTCTTCTTCTTCTTCTCCTCTTCCTCTTCCTCTTCCTCTTCCTCCTCCTCTTCTCCTCCTCCTCCTCTTCCTCCACCACCACCACCACTCCACAAACCCCTCTTCCTTCTAGCACTTTAATTGAGTAATGAAAAGTCTGCAAAAAAAAAACAACCAAACTCAGAGAGCACCAGGGACCCCCTGCAGCAATTTCCTATGGAAAATTGGGAGGAATCTTTACCAATGTCCATCCAACTCTGGGCAGTTAGAGATTTTTAAAAAAATAAAAATAAAACAAGGAGAAACAAAATAAGAGTGGACAAAAATGAAGAGTGAACTTGGGAAAGGAAACCAAAACCAAAACCAGATGAAAATCCCAAGAAATAAGTCCACGTAGTCCAAAGTGGTGGTGATCAGTGCTAGAAGGGAGCGGGGTTGTTCTATATTTCTATACAAGTGGTTTGCCCTTTCACTGTTAGTGGGAATGGTCTTGGTGGTTTCTTGATTAAACTGTTGTTTACTGTTTGATTGTTCATCTGAGTAGGTAGTTCCTTGATTGGAGTGTGTTTACTGATGGATTGGAACCACCAAGAATATTCCACCATCACTGATGGGGCAACCCAGTGTATATAAACAGAGATGATGATGTTACATAGCTGGGTAATGAAACATCTGCTAGAAAATAATCAAGCTCAGAAAGCACCAAGGACCCCACAGTTCTCCTCCTCCTCCTCCCGCTCCTCCCGCTCCTCCTCCTCTTCCTTCTCTCTTCTTCTCCCCAAACCTTCCTCCCTTCTAGCACTGATGAAGTTACATAGCTGGGTAATGAAATGTCTGCAAAAAAAACAATCAAGCTCAGAAAGCACCAAGGATCCCACAGTCGTCGTCGTCGTCGTCATCGTCATCCTCCTCCTCCTCCTCCTCCTCCTCCTCCTCCTCCTCCTCCTCCTCCTCCTCCTCCTCCCTTTTTCTCCACAAACCCTCCTCCTAGCACTGATGATGTTACATAGCTGGGTAATGAAATGTTTGCAAGAAAACAACTAAGCTCAAAGAGCATCAGGGACCCCCAAAGTCCTCCTCCCTCCTCCCTCCTCTCTTCTCCTCCTCTTTCTCCACAAACCCCCTTCCCTTCTAGCACTGATGATGTTATCTAGTTTGAGTAATGAAACGTCTGCAAGAAAACCACCAAGCTCAGAGAGCACCAAAGACCGCACAGTTCTCCTCCTCCTCCTCCTCCTCCTCCTCCTCCTCCTCCTCCTCCTCCTCCTCCCTTTTTCTCCACAAACCCTCCTCCTAGCACTGATGATGTTACATAGTTGGGTAATGAAATGTTTGCAAGAAAACTAGCTCAAAGAGCATCAGGGACCCCCAAAGTCCTCCTCCTCCTCCCTCCTCCCTTCTCCCTCCTCTTTCTCCTCCTCTTTCTCCACAAACCCCCCTCCCTTCTAGCACTGATGATGTTATCTAGTTTGGGTAACGAAACGTCTGCAAGAAAACCGCCAAGCTCAGAGAGCACCAAAGACCGCACAGTTCTCCTCCTCCTCCTCCTCCTCCTCCTCCTCCTCCTCCTCCTCCTCCTCCTCCACCCTTTTTCTCCTAGCACTGATGATGTTACATAGCTGGGTAATGAAATGTCTGCAAGAAAACAACTAAGCTCAAAGAGCACCAGGTACCCCCAAAGTCCTCCTCCCTCCTCTCTTCTCCTCCTCTTTCTCCACAAACCCCCCTCCTTTCTAGCACTGATGATGTTATCTAGTTTGAGTAATGAAACGTCTGCAAGAAAACCACCAAGCTCAGAGAGCACCAAAGACCACACAGTTCAACCCTGGGGTACAAATATTCTCTTCTTTTGGTACTGACTACCTTGTGGCATTGTACCGGGTCACCAGAAGAACGGATACCCCCACAGACCCAACTTTATTCCTTCAACCCTTCATTTTGTCACGAAGCAAGTTGGCCTCCAGGAGAAGTTTGCTTTCTTTCTCCCCAACGTGTTAGAACAGGAGAGCATCTCAGCTCATCGCAAAGTATCTTGTCATCGTAAAGCCCTTGTGGACGGACAGGAGTGAATTTCAGATTAATTATCTGATTTCCTCACTCTCCCAGGCTCTTTGCTTTCCAGCCCAGTATTGAACAGTTGTGGCTTTCTTTGATTTTTTTTTTTTTTTTTACAGATCTGTCTCCCCATGTAACTTCCTAGTCATTTGCTGCTGATTGCTCAGGGAACAGGGCTGAAGCGATGAGTTTTCTACTTCTTAAGGCTGCCAATAAAATTAGCAGATGAAGCGAAGTACTGATTTTCCAGATATGGTCAACACAAAGAATTCTGTAAGGTGGTGTCAAAAGCAGAGATGTTGCATGTCATGTTAGTTTAAACTTTAAACCATCCTCCATGATACTTTTGCTCTGCTTCCCGGTAGCTCCACTTTCATGAATACTAATTCCGCCAACCATTGTTTGTTTGTTTCTTTGTTTTAAAAAGAGGCAATTGCCAAGCTTACAGAATCAAAAGCACAATTTGGATTTTCAGGAACCGCCGGCTTTATGTCAGGCACAAAGAACCAGGATCATACATGAAGTTGCCATTAAGAAGATTCATTGCTCAACCCTATACACGAGAATCTGGTCAATTACAGTTCAGTGCTAAATTGGCACCAGATAATGGCCAACAGAATTCAAGAGGGACTGGATTTAGATTATTTGTGGGGGCATAACGATGCTAAGCTAATGGCTCATTTAATTCTGCCTCCTCCTGTTCTGCCTGCTCTTCTCCTATACTTTATCCAGTGAAGCACTTCATCTACCAATGTCTAGAAGATAATAGTCACGTGTATCTTCCTAAAGGAAGGTGACGTGGTGAGTCAGCAGTTAAAGTGCTGGGCTTGTTGGCTGGAAAACTGGCAGCCCAGGTTCAAGATCCCAGCACCCATACAATGGGGTGAGCTCCCGTCCTCCCCCCAACTCCTGCCAACCTAGCAGTCTGAAAGCATTAAATGTGAGTAGATAAATAGGTACGACTTCAGGGGGAAGGGAACAGTGCTCTGTGATGTCATGCTGGCCACATGACCATGGAAATGTGTTTGGGCAGCATTGGCTCAATGGCCTTGAAATGGAGATGAACACCACCCCCTATAGTTAGCAATGACTAATGAAATAAAATCTAGTCCGATCTCCTGTTCAAGCAGAAGACCCTGTTCAGACAAGTGGTTGTCTGAACACTCCAGAAGACAGGCTTAAGATACAGAAGGATCTGGACAGACTTGAACACTGGGCGCTATCTAACAAAATTAAATTCAATGATGAAAAAAGCAAGGTTCTACATTTAGGCAAGAAAAAACAAGTGCACAGGTATAGTAGCAACTGTGAGAGGGACCTCGGAGTCCTAGTGGACAATCACCTAAATATGAGCCAGCCGTGTGCTGCAGCTGCCAAAAAGGCCAACGCAGTGCTAGGCTGCATTAACAGAGGGATAGAATCAAGATCACACGAAGTGTTAAGGTCACACTTGGAATACTGCATCCAGTTTTGGTCACCGCGATGTAAAAAAGATTGAGACTCTAGAAAGAGTACAGAGAAGAGCAACAAAAATGATCAGGGGACTGGAGGCTAAAGCATATAAGGAATGGTTCCTGGAATTGGGTATGTCTAGTTTAACGAAGAGAAGGACGAGGGGGGGACATGATAGCAGTGTTCCAATATCTCAGGGGCTGTCATAAAGAAGAGGGTGTCAAGCTATTCTCCAAGGCGCCTGAAGGCAGGACAAGAAGCAATGGGTGGAAACTAAGCAAGGAGAGAAGCAACCTAGAACTAAGGAGAAACTTCCTGACAGAACAATTAACCAGTGGAACCACCTGCCTCCAGAAGCTGTGAATGCTCCAACACTGGAGGTTTTTAAGAAGAGACTGGACAGCCATTTGTCCGAAATGGTATAGGGTTTCCTGCCTGAGTAGGGGGTTGGACTAGATGACCTCCAAGGTCCCTTCCAACTTTACTATTACTATTACTATTACTATTACTATTACTATTACTATTACTATTACTATTACTATTACTATTACTATTACTATTACTATTACTATTACTATTACTATTACTATTACTATTATTATTATTATTATCCAGTCTCTTCTTAAAAACCTTCCATGATGGAGCACCCACAACATCTGAAGGCAATCTTTTCCACTGATCAATTGTTCTCACGGTCAGGAATTTCTCCTTTAATTCCAGGTTGCTTCTCTCCTTGATTAGTTTCCATCCATTGCTTCTTGTCCTGCCTTCTGGTGCTTTGGAGAATAGCTTGACTCAGTGGTGGGATTCAAATATGGGAACATAAGAACATAAGAAGAGCCATGCTGAATCAGGCCAAAGCCCATCGAGTCCAGCATTCTGTGTCACACAGTGGCCCACCAATTGTACATGGGGATCTTGAGCAGAAAGAGAAGGCAAAACCCTGCCTTTCCCTTGACCCCCAACAAATGGTACTCAAGGGAATCCTGCCTGCCTCAACCAACATAGAGGCGGCACATGGACATCCGTTTTAATAACCACCGATACACTTGGCATCCATGAATCTGTCTAATCCTGCCTTGAAGCTGTCAAGGCTGACAGCTGTCACGATCCCTTCTGGAAGTGAATTCCATAAATCAACGACCCTCTGGGTGAAGACATGTTTCCCTTTATTTGTCCTCACTTTCTTAGCTATGAGCTTTAGGGAGTGCCCCCTTGTCCTGGTATTGTGTGATAGAGAAAAGAATTTTTCTCTATCCACCTTTTCTATCCCATGCATGATTTTATACACTTCGATCAAGTCATCCCTTAAACGCCGTCTTTCAAGGCTGAAGAGACCAAGGCGTTGCAATCTGGTTTCATAAGGGAGGCACTCCATTTCCTTGATCATTATTGTTGCCCTTTTTTGCACCTTTTACAGTTCCGTTATATCCTTCTTGAGGTGCGGTGAACAGAACTGTACACAGTACTCCAAGTGTGGTCTCACCATCGATTTGTACAGAGGCAATACAACACTTGCTGACTTATTTTCAATTCCCTTCCTAATCATGCCAAGCATGGAATTTGCTTTTTTTTACTGCTGCTGCGCATTGGGTTGACATCTTCATCGAGCTGTCCACCAAAACCCCAAGATCCCTTTCTTGGGTTGTCTCAGAAAGTTTGGTCCCCATCAGTTGGTAAGTATAATTGGGGTTCTTTGCCCCGATGTGCATAACTTTGCACTTGTTTAGGTTAAAATGCATTTGCCACTTTGTTGCCCACTCACACAATTTCAAGAGATCCTTCTGGAGCTCTCGACAATCAGTTTCATTTTTCACAACCCGGAACAATTTAGTGTCATCAGCAAACTTGGCTACCTCGCTATTAACTTCTACATCCAGATCATTGATGAATAAATTAAAAAGTAAACAACCGGTTCTCTGTGTGGATGCCACTTCCGGAAGTCCATTCTGGGCCTGGGCAACAAAAAATTAGCTACCAGTTCTGCCAAAGTGGTGCGAACTGGCTGAATCCCACCACTGGCCTGACTCCCTCTTCTTTGGGGCAACCCCTGAGATATTGGAACACTGCTATCATGTCACCCCGAGTCCTCCTTTTCACTAAACTAGACATACCCAATTCCTGCCATTCTCTCCACATTACCAAGTTACTAATTCTCCATGCTTTTCAAAAATGGAATGTCAATGTTTTTTTTAAAATTATCTTGATCATTCCTGTCATTGTGGTCTTCTGTGGCATGTGTTGCGACCTCAGTATGAAAATATATATCTTCTCCCTTCCTGGAACATGGGTTTCAATGCTAACATTTTATTTTTACCTTCGTGTGTCTCAGAGACTTTCCTAACGTGGCTTTTTGTCATTTGCAATAGCCCTGGATCCAGCTCTAAATGTTTTTTTTTTTAAAAGCCTAGCTTGTTTTACGGGGTGATTGTCCAAGCTATTAATCTGAAATGTTTCATAAACCTTCTCCTGTATTTTTTTTTTAAATACTATCCAGTAATTACCCTTTGGAAACTGGCTACTGCAGTAATTTCAGCAAGAGAGTTTGGGGATAGATATTAAAATGATAATAGCTGCCCATTACAATAGATCTTCAGAGCGAAAATGCAAAACAGTGGAAAATAGCAGCTTAAGGCAGACTTTGTCAGATGTAGGATGCCATTTTATTGCCGTTGCTTGCTTGCGTGCAGTGGCCCTGCTCCAGCTGCATTTTGAGGAAACTGGTCCCATTAACAGCTGGTGGGCAAGTCTCCATGTTCACACCAAAAGACATTTTTGGCCAGTTGAAAGATTTAGGACAGGAAGAAGCAATATAACACCCATATGGCCCAGTATTCTTCCAGACACTTTTTTTAGGAGCAGTGCCCAACCTTTTATCCCATTCTAGCTTTTATCTTCAGTTTCTTCTAATTTAAAACTGCGGGGGGGGGGGGGGGAAAGAAAAATAATTGGGAACTATCCTGCTATCAGTCAAGGTGCCAGCTTCTATTCTATTTCTAACAATGCTTCTGGTCTGATGGGCATACTTCAAAATCAGAAACTATGTGTGTTGGTCTAGCAAGCTAGGAAGAAAACACAAAGATAGATTTGAGTTTAGGGAAGAGTCTCTTGCAAGGCTAGATGTTGTAGGAAGTCAACGCACACACACACACACACACACACATACCCCGCCCCTCCTAGAGAATGAAATATTTTGGGGAATATTAGAAGAGGCAGGATAGAATATTTCCCCTAAAGAAGAAACGGAGAAAAATCTTAACAAAGGCAGAAAGCAGCCCCGGTCTTTCTGCTATAGGAAAAAGCCTCAAGCAAAAACATGAAGAGGCCAGTCTTTAGGAGATTTTGTATCTAAAATAAATAAAATAAAATCTATTCAGAGAGACAGGGACACTCAATTCATAAGCAAAGAGCAAACAGGGACTCCAGGTAAGCAACATACCGGTAGTTAGGCAGGCCAAATGTTGACAAGATTAGCTCAGACAAATCCCTAGGATTTGCGTTTCCCCTTTTGACGATAGAGCCAGCCACGACCTCTACATGACCCCAAAGGAATCTGGCAACAGCCATTAGAATATTAAAGGGCATATTCTTGCACAGGAACAGGCATTCCAAACATAAAGCCCCAAAGAAGGTATAAAAACCCACCTGCTCTCAACTCCATTTTGTCAGCCACCCCAGAAACATGCTGCTATCACGGACGTTTCTGGCTACCAAATAAACAGAGATCTCCTTTTCAAAATGCAGCCTGCCTTCAGCTCATTTCTACAGCACCCTCCCGGCTTGGAACAGGACCAAGATTTTTCTTCCAACAATGTGAGGGTGGAGAACAACTTCATCACCTTGCCTTCAGGTAGAAGCTGTTTCATGATTGGCCAGATCAGCAGTGCTGGTGAGGCTGCTAGAAAGAGTGCAGAGAAGAGCAACAAAGATGATTAGGGGTCTGGAAGCGAAACCATACAATGAACAGCTGAAGGAATTAGGTATATCTAGTCCAGGGGTGGGCAACCGTGGCTCAGGAATTCTGGGAATAGAAGTCCACAAGTCATAAAAGAACCAAGGTTGCTTACCCCTGGTCTAGTCTAACAAAGAGAAGGACATGATAGCATTCTTCTTGTACAGGCTGTCCTCAACTTTCGACCATAATTGAAAGACCAAAATTTCGGTTGCTAACTGAGACATTTATTAAGGAAGGTTTGTCCCATTTTGCAACCTTTCTCACCACAGTTGTTAAGTGAATCGCTGCAGTTGTTAAGTGAGTAACATGGTTGTTGAGTGAATCTGGCTTCCCCATTGACTTTGCTTGTCAGAAGGTCACAAAAGGGGATCACATGACCCTGGGACTCTACAACTGTCATAAATGTGAGCCAGTTGCCAAGCTTCTGAATTTTGATCACATGACCGGGGGATGCACACAATGATTGTTAAGTGTGAAAAATGGTTATAATGTAAGTCACTTTTTTCAGTGCTGTTGTAACTTTGAATGGTCACTAAATGAACTGTTGTAAGCCGAGGATTACCTGTACTTGAGGAGCTGTCATAGAGAAGGGGAGGGTCAACCTGTTCTCCAAAGCACCTGAAGACAGGACAAGAAGCAAAGGATGGAAACTAAGCAAGGAGAGAAGCAGCCTAGAACTAAGGAGAAACTTCCTGACAGTTAGAACAATTAACCAGTGGAACAACCTGCCTCCAGGAGCAGTAAATGCTCCAACACTGGAAGTTTTTAAGAAGAGATTGCATAATCATTTGTCTAGAATGGTATAAGGTCTCCTGTTTGATCAGGGGGTTGGACTAGAAGACCTCCAAGGTCCCTTCCAGCTCTATTACTCTATGCTCTTTGAAATTTTACACTGCATCAGAAATAATTATTCCATTATTTCATCATATTTCATTATGTTTATATAGTTGTCCATCTCAAATAACATGACCTGAGTGGTGTACAATAAAAACAACCATCTTTACTTGCACTTCAATATACTTCTATTAATGCTTTAAGATTTGCAGAATGTTTTTGCCATAATAAACATACTCTTCGAAATTATCCACTGTCATGTCTGAGATTCCCCAGATTTGTTGAAATTATGTTTTTTTTTAATATTGAGCATTACTTATTGATCTACATAAAATCTTATTTTCAATTCTCGTGGCCCTTTACATTATGCAAATGGGAAGGGCAATTTTGGAAACCGAAGTGGAGGAAAAAAAAATACTCATCTCTTTATGACTTAGAAATAATTGTTTCAAATTTTATTATGGAAAAAGACACTTGACTGTGAAGTTTGTATAATAGGTTATGCATAATGAATAGAATAATATTTTGGTGGAAATATGTTATGGCAGGCGAGCAAGAAAGATGTTTCCCAGTTGTACATAAATGCAATTTACAGCCTGAGAAATACATTTTTAAAGCTGATATCAAGAAATAATTAAAAAATAAAATAAAATGAAATAAAATAAAATAAAAGTGCAAATGTATTTTCCATTGCAGCTTTTGGGGGGGATAGGAGGGAAGAACGGGGACTCAGATTATGGAATGTAGACCAAGCCAAGAAGAATCATGCATGTTTCGGGGATGAATGACGTGAATGAAGGGCGAATGAAATGGCACTACAGATAATCCTCAACTTACAACAGTTTGTTTAGTGACTGTCCAAAGTTACAACGGCATTGAAAAAAGGGATCTATTACCATTTTTCACACAACCATTGCAGCATCCCCAAGGGTCACGTGATCAAAATTCAGACGCTTAGCAACTGGTTCATATTTATGACAATTACAGGGTGAACAACTGTCTCACTGAGCTACAGAAATTTTCGGCTCAGTTGTGGTTGTAAGTCGAAGACTATCTGTACTTTTTCGGTGTCTCATGACCTACTGACCAGGAGGGATATAGTAGAATGTAGATAAGGATGGAAAGCTAACTTAAACTTGAGCTGGTCAGAATCGAACTGCTGGCAGTGAGTTAGCCTGCAGTACTGCATTCTAACCACTGCGCCACCATGGCTCGTACTGATATATTCTCATTGTGTTCTTGTTTACTTTATTGCTCTATATTGCCTTACTTCTGTCCACGCTCTTTCAGTGTCTTCCTTTTTAGTGCTGTAAGCTAGAGTAGCTCCACGGTGGAACAGGCAGCAGGTACTCTTAGCCAACAGATTAATAAACAAATAGTTGGAATACTTCACTCAACAATTATAACAAAAAAGATCATACAATCTGATGTAACTCTCTTAACAACCACCACACTTAGGAACAGAAATTTTGGTCCCAGTTGTGATCATAAGTTGAGGAATAACTGCAGTCACTTAATAAATACAGTATTTTGAGAGCTAAGGGTGTATAGCCACTTCGGTCTAATGGATAAGACTAGAAACTAGGAGACAGTGAGTTCTAGTGCTGCCTTAAGCATGAAAGCCAGCTGGGTGACCTTGGCCCAGTCTCCAAGAGATGGTGAGCTCTAGTCCTGCCTTAACCATAAAAGCTGGCTGGGTGACTTTGGGCCAATCACCAGGAGACGGTGAGCTCTAGTCCCACCTTAAGCATGAAACCTGGCTGGTTGACATTGGGCCAATCACCAGGAGATGGTGAGTTCTAGTCCCACCTTAAGCTTGAAATCTGGCTGGTTGATATTGGGCCAATCACCAGAAGATGGTGAGTTCTAGTCCCATCATAGGCACGAAAGCCAGCCAGTCTCTCTCAGCCCAACCCACTTCACAGGGTTGTTGTGGAGAAAATAGGAGTATGTTCGTAATTTGGAATTATTTACAAAAATAATAAAAGTGTGGGTAAAAATAAATAAACATTAGCATATTGTATACCTGTAATCCTAATTTTTTGACAATTTTGGACGCTTATTTGTATCAGTTATTTCTTATATGTGCCCACACAGAGAGAGAGAGAGAAATATAAAACTACTGTACAGTATATTGCAAGTTTCTCCCAAAATATGTGCAGTAATGTTGTGTGCTGGTGTTACTGCCTTCTAGCAGTGGGGATGTATATGCATCAATTTTTAATTCTAACGGAACTGCCCAAAGAAAAAGAATCACCTGTTTACAGATAGCTTTGATTTCCTGTCATTTATATTTTATGAATGGCTCTCCCAATGTCATCCTTCATAACCTGTAAGCTTGGCTTTGTTTCGCTGGCAAAATAGGGAAATTGGTGGGTCATAATAAAAGGAAGAGATGCTGGAAAAATAGAGCCAAAAGGAGATTCTCTATTGAATAAAATCAGAATTCTAATTTTCATTCCCACTGAATTTTTGCCTGCCTTCTTTCAAGGTTGGGGAGCAACTAAGCTTCATTTTATATTTTATTTTATTTTATTATTTTATTTTATTATTTCATTTCATTATATTATTTCATTTCATTTCATTTTATTATTTTACTTTATTATTTCATTTCATTATATTATTTCATTTTATTTCATTTTATTATTTTATTTTATTATTTTATTTTATTTTATTTTTTATTTCATTTCATTATATTATTTCATTTCATTTTATTATTTGATTTATTTTATTTAATTTTATTATTTTATTATTTTATTTCTTATTTTATATTTCATTTTATTATTTGATTTTACTTCATTTTTTCATTTTATTTCATTTTATTACATTTTATTATTGGTCTCCGAACACAATTCAAAGTGTTGGTTATGACCTATAAAGCCCTATATGGCAATGGGCCAGGATACTTGCGGGACCGTCTTCTGCCTCATGAATCCCAGCGACCGGTTAGGGCACATAGGGTTGGCCTCCTACGGGTCCCGTCTGCTAGACAGTGCCGTCTGACGGGACCTAGGGTTAGGGCCTTCTCTGTTGCTGCCCCAGCCCTCTGGAATCAACTTCCCTCAGAGGTTCGTACTGCTCCTTCCCTCCTAGCTTTCCGTAAACTTTTAAAAACACATCTTTGCAGACAGGCCTGGGGCGTGTGAGCTGTGCTCTGCCCCTGGGCCTTTGATTGGGAGTGTATGTTGTATGAGTGAGTATAGTTTTTATAGTTTCATAGTTTTATATTGTACCATTTTTTAAGTGACCTATGTATTTTGTACTTATATTTCTGTTGTGAGCCGCCCTGAGTTTGGGGAGAAGGGCGGCATATAAGTCGAAATAAATGAAATGAAAATGAAATTTCATTTCATGTCCTTATTTTATTTTATTATTTCATTTTTTTAAATTTTCTTATATATATATTTTATTTTTATCTCAAAAAGTTAAATCATGGCCACTGGACCAACGGGAGACATTTCATTCCTCATGCAAGTAATTTCTACAGTCAAAATGAAATTTTGGGTAAGCATACAGACTGACGGGGATTTCTCCCCAAAATGAAAAGGAACATCTAAATGAAGACTCAATCATCTAGGCCAAAAGTAACTCAGAAGGTTAAATCCTTATTAAATCCTCATTTACATGTCTCTTTTCATTTTGAGGAGAAACTCCCAGCAGTCTGTATGGCAAGAGTTGGTTCGTTCCAACGACTCTCTGACTCTCTGCCTAGCTGACATTTTCATTGTAAATGAAGACATTACTTCAGCGGTTCTCAACCTTTTTCAGGCCGCGACCCCGACCTGTCAAATGCCGCACATGCGTGGTGCTACCCCCTGCGCCACACATGCGTGGTGCTACCCCTGCGCCACGCATGCGTGGTGCTGCCCCCTGCGCCGGCCGAGGCGTAGGCTGCCGCCCATTTGGGGCGGTGGCAGGCAGGCCCAGGTGCTCCTGGGAAGCCGCGGCGGTGACGGCACAGGGCGACCACGGGGTGGGCCACCAGCTGGCCCAGCCCAAGGGAGGTAAAAAACTCGCCGGGCCCCACGCGCACCAAAAACCCTCCCTGCGCCCGCCGGCCTCCCACTTCCCACCCCTGGCCCTCTTTTACTTACAGTTTTAGTAGTTGCTCAGCAGGGAGGGGTGGAAACTTCCGGAGAGCTCGCCTTCGTTGCAGACAACTTGCAGCACCGTTTGCAGACTGGGACTTTTGGCGGGCTCAGCAGGGCGGAGACAGCCTGGACAATTCCTATTGGCTTTTGAATTCAGACAGCCTGGACAATTGGCTTTTGAATTGTCCAGACAGCCTGGACAATTCCTATTGGCTTTTTCTATTCAAGAGAGTCTATTCTATTGGCTTTCAAAAGCCAATAGAATAAGAGGGAGTAGCACAGCTAAGGAAAAGGGGAAAAAATGGCGGACTACATTGTTTGGCGACCCCCGTGAAATGGTTGTTCGACCCCAAATGGGGTCGCGACCCACAGGTTGAGAACCACTGCATTACTTGGATGAGGAACAAAATGCCTCAGTTTTAATGAACTTTGGTCCAGTTGCCATGATTTAACCTTTGAGGTACTTTTTGGCCTGGATGACTGAATCTTCATTTACTATTTTATTTTATTTTATTTTATTTTATTTTATTTTATTTTATTTTATTTTATTTTATTTTATTTTATTTTATTTTATTTTATTTTATTTTATTTTATTTTATTTTATTTTATTTTATTTTATTTTATTTTATTTTATTTTATTTTATTTTATTTTATTTTTTATTTATTTATTTATTTATTTTCATTTTATTATTTCATTTCATTTCATTTCATTTCTTTATTTTATTTTATTATTTATTTCTTTTCATTTCATTTCATTTCATTTTATTATTTCATTTCATTTCATTTCTTTATTTTATTTTATTTTATTTTCATTTCTTTTCATTATTTCATTTCATTTCTTTATTTTATTTTATTTTATTTATTTATTTATTTATTTTGATCATGTGACCACGGGGATAACGCAACGGTCATAAGTGTGAAAACTGGTCATAAGTCACTTTTTTCAGTGCCGTTGTAACTTTAAATGGTCACTAAAGGAACTAGCTTTGTTTTTATAGGTGGAAGTAAGAAATAGGTAATGTGTGTAAATTAAAGGGAAGGTCTGGGTTTTGTGTGTTTGTTTACTGATGTGCCTCAGTTTGCTTTGGGCAGAATTACTTTTAATTGAAAGAAAATAATTGTGTATCCACTGTGGATTGGATAAATTCAATTTTCACAATATTATCCTCAAGGTAAATTAGCTTTTCAGCCACAGCCAGGTGACTCTGGTATTAGGGACTATAAAAGATTGCACTAGTAATGGGATGAAGTCAATTCAGAAGCGCAAACGAACAATATGCAATAGACTAGATACAGTAGATAGACCATATATAAGAGACACACCAACCAAACAAAAGGTACTCGGAGTATACTTGAAGAGGGAAGGGAGGAGGGAAGAACGTTTACTAAAACAGATGTTTACAAAGATTAATACCTAATGTTGTATGCTATGTTCTAGGATGATTGTTTAGCAATAGGATCTTTGGTTTAATGTTGATCACATTAATATGGAACCAGATAAGAGAAACACCAATCAAACAAAGTGTAACAGGAGTATAGTTGAGGCTAGACGCGAGGGGTGGAAAAAGGCTTACTAACTCAGATGTTTTCAATGACTAATACTTAGTATTGTATATCAGGTGCCATGATGATTGCTGCACAATATGTTTTTATGTTCAATGTTGATTGTTTTAATAAAAGAATTTTATATATTAAAAAAAAGGGTTCTGAATAATAGCACAAACTTCCTCATCAGTGTAGAGAAGAATCTGACCTTTAAACTCATGGAACAGGAGAGAAATCTTTATGCTTTCCGCTTTAAAATGAGCTGTGGTCATCCAGTGGTTAGAATGCTGTATTGCAGGCTGACTCTGCTCACTGCCAGGAGTTCGATTCTGACCAGCTCAAGGTTGACTCAGTTTTCCATCCTTCCAAGGTCGGTAAAATGAGGACCCAGATTGTTGGAGGCAAATTTGCTGACTCTCTAAACTGCTCAGAGAGGGCTGTACAACACCGTGAAGTGGTATAGAACTCTTAAGTGCTATTGCTATTCCTTCCTTCCTTCCTTCCTTCCTTCCTTCCTTCCTTCCTTCCTTCCTTCCTTCCTTCCTTCTTTCCTTCCTTCTTTCCTTCTTTCTTTCCTTCCTTCCTTCCTTCCTTCGGCACAGTGGTTAGAATGGAGCATTGCAGGCTAATTCAACTCATTGCCAGGAGTTTGATCCTCAACAGCTTAGGGTTGACCCTGCCTTCCCTCCTTCTGAGGTTGTTAAAATGAGGAGCCAGATTGTTGGGGGCAAATATGCTGACTCTGTAAACTGGTTAGAGAGAGCTGTAAAGCACTGTGAAGCGGTATAGAAGTCTTGTGTGCAATTGCTGTTTCTTTCTTTTTCTTTCTTTCTTCTCCCTCCCTCTCTCTCCCTCTCTCCCTCTCTCTGTCTCTCCCTCCCTCCCTCTCTCTCTCCCTCCCTTCCTTCCTTCCTCTGCCAAAGTGGTTAGAATGGAGCATTGCAGGCTAATTCTGCCAACTGCCAGGAGTTCGATCCTGATGGGGCTCAGGGTTGACTCAGCCTTCCATCCTTCCGAGGTCGTTAAAATGAGGACCCAGATCATTGGGGGCAAATATGCTGACTTTGTAAACTGCTTAGAGAGGGCTGTAAAGTGCCATGAAGTGGCTTATAAGTCTAAATGCTATTGCTATGAATGCAGTCCCTTCCCAAACTTATTTACCAGTTCATTGTTTTTACAAAGTCCATAATGGAGTTCTGGGTTCAAGAGAATTGTATCCAAATGGCCACATGTCGAGGAAAGAAGTGCTTGCTGCTGAAAACTGAACAAAATCTCAGATTGTTGATGTGTATCTTTAAAACGTTCTAGGCTAATGCAAAAATGAGAGAATTGGGGGCTTGAAAAGTCACAACATCGCTGAAAAAAAGTGACTTATGACTGTTTTTCACATTTATGACCATTGCAGCATCCCCATGGTCACAGGATTAAAGTTCAAATGCTTGGCAAGTGATTCATGTTTACGACTTCTGGAGCCAGTGGAACCACCTGCCTCCAGAAGCGGCGAATGCTCCAACACTGGAAGTTTTCAAGAAGAGACTAGACAGCCATTTGTCTGAACTGGTATAGGGTTTCCTGCCTGAGCAGGGGGTTGGACTAGATGACCTCCAAGGTCCCTTCCAACTTTATTATTATTATTATTATTATTAGTATTAGTATTATTCATCATACAATCAGCCAGATGTTCAGACTGGATTTGGCATTTTGTCTACCTATCGAATCCTTACCAAGGACCTGGGATAGGCAGATGTGGATGTTTGGTGGTATTACAGATATCATCGCAGGATGGAAAATAATAATAATAATAATAATTATTATTATTATTATTATTATTATTATTATTATTATTATTATTATTATTATTATTATTATTATTATTATTATTATTATTATTATTATTATTATTATTATTATTATTATTATTATTATTATACGTTTCCAGGATCACGGGATTGCCTTTGCTGATTTTCTGACAAGCAAAATCAATGGGGAAGCCAGATTCACTTAACAACCACAGCAATTTACCGCAGTAATAAATGTGGCAAGACAGGTCACAAAGTGGGGCAAAATTCACTGAACAACTGTCTCGCTTAGCAACATAAATGTTGGGCTCCGTTGTGGTCGTAAGTCAAGGACTCCCTGTAGTGTTGTCCATTCTTTTCTTAAAACTTTTCTCCATGGGAATGCATCCAGATACGCACGCAGGCAGTCAATGCTTAATTTCAAGCAAATTCCAACTTGGCACTCTGCCTATTTGCAAGTGTCTCAGCAGGTGTAGTCATACTTGGCCAACGTTTTCTAGAATCAGAATCTGTGCTTCTCAAACTTGGCTTCTTTAAGACATGTAGATTTCAGCTGGGGAATTCTGAGAGATGAAGTCCACAGGTCTTAAAGATGCCAAATTTGAGAAACACTGATTTAGAGCAGCGGTTCTCAACCTTTTCCGGGGCTCGAACCCGGCCCGCACCGCGCAAGTGCGGCACGACGCCCCGCATCGTGCATGCACGGCGCGACGGGGCGCATCGCACATGCGCGGCACGACGGGGCGCATCGCACATGCACGGTGCGACGGTGTGCATCACGCATGCGCGGCGGAATGGCCCACATCGCAAAGGGGGGAAAAAATGGCCGACCAAAAAAAAAAATAATAAGCAGTTTACAGATTCAGCATATTACCCCCAACAATCGGGGTCCTCATTTTACCAAAATTGGAAGAATGGAAAGATGAGTCAACTTTGAACAGATTGGGATTGAACTTCTGGCAGTGGGCAGAATTTGCCCGCAATACCGCATTCTAACCACTGGTGTGTTACAAAAGAGAATGCTGGTTTATTGCATCCCTGCCATTTATTGCATCACTGCCATCTGGGTTGTTTGAGACCTGATTGTGGGTTATTAAGGGGATAGCATGCATGTATGTAGTTTGTTTTTTTGTTTTTTAAAGTTGCCTATTTTTTGTTGTAAAGTTTGCTGAAATATTGTGCATTGTTTTAGTAGGTTTTACAAAAATGGCCTGTTACGAGCAACAACTGGAAGGCCACAAAGAGGTTGCCCACTGCTGATTCAATATTTACTTCCAGTTTTTGGCAAAATCGCCGCCATTGTGAACCATTGGTTTGCTTAACAACCACCCCCAAAAAGGTCATAAAATCGGGTCTGTCAAATGACCGACACGTTTTACAACTGTCATGAGTTACAACCATGATAAGCAAGATCCATACCTCGAGGACTACCTGTATCGTGCCAGAGCAGGGGGTTGGACTAGAAGACCTCCAAAGTCCCTTCCAACTCTGTTGTTCTAGTCTATTCTTTCTATTCTGTTCTTGTCAGAATCCAGTTATAGTTTATCTCTAATTATCGACTATGGAAAACCCCATTTCTGCCCTCTCTGGATTCTGTGATACGATGAAGGGGAAGCGGGGTGAACAAAGGGGTTTTATGGCCCTCACTTCCTTTGGTACAACTTCAAAGGGATTGAATGTGGATACCACCAAAAGGATTAACCATAACAATGGGGCCATCAGCTTTCATCTACTCCCCTCTGAAGTCTCCCTTCCGCCGGCAGTGAGGAAAAAGGGGGTGGAAATGTAACGCCTGGGATTGTCGCTGGAAAGATGGTGGGGTGGGGTGGGGCTGCTGGGGACCCCTTAAAACCTTGAACCATAGGGCTTGGGCCCCAGGTCCTGTCTAGAACGCCTGCAACCATTTTCTCTTAATAAAGGATGCCTGTTGGAAGAAATATTCCAAGAGTTCTGTCTTCTTAAGATGCAAAGTGGGGTGGCTCCTTTCAGTTCTGTTCTGTTCTATTATTTTCTAGTCTTAGTCTATTTCTTTGAGAATTAATTTGAGAAATTGGAAAAATAGTTTTATTCTCTATATTCCAACAGATTCATGAGATATGTAATTGCTCTATTTTTTAAAAGGTAATTTTATTTCCTAATCAAAAGATGAGACAATAGATTTCTCTTTGGCACAGATATCATGACATTTTATAACAACAGAGCATTATCACTGACTTTTTTAAATCTAGAAATGTTTCAGTGTTTAATGTTTGATAGATATGTATTATGTAAAGATAATTTTATTCCCCCTCTCTGCTTTCTTTTTTTTCTTTCTTTCTTTCTTTCTTTCTTTCTTTCTTTCTTTCTTTCTTTCTTTCTTTCTTTCTTTCTTTCTTTCTTTTTCTTTCTTTCCTTTCTTTCCTTCCTTCCTTCCTTCTTTCCTTCCTTCCTTCCTTTCTTTTTCTTTCTTTCTTTCCTTCCTTCCTTCCTTCCTTCCTTCCTTTCTTTCTTTCTCTTTCCTTTCTCTTTCCTTTCTCTTTCTTTCTCTTTGTTTAGTTTATTGCTGATTTTACTTCTTCACCTTATTGACCTTTCTTGCCACAGCTGTTAAGTGATTCACTGCAGTTGTTAAGTTAGTAATATGGTTGTTAAGGGCATCTGGTTTTCCCATTGACATTGATTGTCAAAAGGTTGCAAAAGTTGACCACATGACCCCGGGACACAGCAACCTTCATAAATACATGCCAGTTGCCAAGTGTCTGAATTCTGATCATGTGACCATGGGGATGCTGCAGTTGTGATCAATGTGAAAAATTATTCTCATTTGTAAGTGTATGTGAAAGAGAGAGTGGATTTTTTTGAAGATCCAGTCTTCCCAAAATACAGAAATATGTATTTTTATCATCTGGAGAAAGTCTATCTATGTGGTTCTATGTGAAGTCGACACTGACTTGAAAGCATATCATCAATTAGTACATGTATAATGGTTAAATGTCAGTATATTTTAGTATACTAGGAGCAAGACTTAGATCTGTGTGAGAGGCTTCCAATTAAATTTTGGGATGAACCACAGACTGCAGTCAGAATGTTTTTGTTTTTCCTTTGTTATGTACACAGTGACTTCTTAGAAATAAAGCATATTTGTTTCTGTTTTTTAGTAGAAGATTGAAATTAAGTTAAACAGGGCACAGAATCTGGTAGGGATTAAGGGAGGTGGTCACAGACCAATTAGAGCTGAAAAGGAATCAAACTTGCTTACAAGCATTTCATTACCCAACTAGGTATTGCTACTGAACATAATTTGTTCCCTCTTTATATCCAGTAACTTAGTTTTCCCATTGCTAGTCCCGGAGGAGGAGGAGGAGGAGGAGGAGGAGGAGGAGGAGGAGGAGAAGAAGAAGACAGAAGAAAGAGGAGGAGGAGAAGGAGAAGGAGAAGGAGGAGGAGGAGGAGGAGGAGGAGGAGGAGGAGAAGAAGAAGAAGAAGAAGAAGAAGAGGAAGAAGAAGAGGAAGAGGAAGAGGAAGAGGAAGAGGAAGAGGAAGAGGAAGAAGAAGAAGAAGAAGAAGAAGAAGAAGAAGAAGAAGAAGAAGAAGAAGAAGAAGAAGAAGAAGAAGAAGAAGAAGAAGAAGAAGAAGAAGAAGAAGAAGAAGAAGAAGAAGAAGAAGAAGAAGAAGAAGAAGAAGAAGAAGAAGAAGAAGAAGAAGAAGAAGAAGAAGAAGAAGAAGAAGAAGAAGAAGAAGAAGAAGAAGAAGAAGAAGAAAAGCTGCTGCTGCTGCTGCTTCTCGGTCATTCAGGTCATGGTTATCCCAAAGGTACTTTTTCTTTGCTTTTCCTTGAAGACATTTCACTTCTCATCCAAGAAGCTTCTTCAATTCTAACTGAATGGTGGAGAACGGAAGGATTAATATTCCTTGCAGACAGCTGGTCGTTAGCACTCTCTCTGAGAGTCATGGAGGCCACATGGAGGCCAAGAAGGTTCCACACCCATTTGCACTATTCAGGAGACCCTGAGGGCACAGATAAACCTCCGAGTGGCCTCAACGATTCTCAGAGAGAGTACTAACAACCAGATGACTGCAAGGAATGTCAATCCTTCCATCCTCCACCATTCAATCAGAACTGAAGAAGCTTCTTGGATAGCATGCCAAACAACGAAGTCCAATTGCCTCTTGAAAAAGCACCTTTGGGACAATCGGTGAAATTAGAAATCTGGCAAAATTTGACGAATCGTGTTTACCTTTACGCAAAACATCTTAAGGCAGTCCAAATGTAAAATACCGTTTTTATCTAGGGTTCAAATTCAGGGATGGAATCTCTTCACCAATGGATTTTGTACTGTGGATGCAGGCACCAGCTGGACAATCCCTTACTCAATAATTCATATACTTAACTGATTCTCTCATAATGTGCAGCCTGAATCTATACTGCAACTTAAAGCTATTAGCTTTCGGATAGCGTTATTGACATACTTTTAAAAATTAAACTCTAATGAAAGCCCCAAAAGCAAAGCTTAAAACATTTGGGGATATGTGTCATAATAATGAGTGGGGATAATTAATTATTTGGATAATAGTTTCTTACATGGGAAAACTCACAAATCCTAACTGGAGGGTATGCGAGTTATCTGATTGCTTTTCTCTTGAGGTAAACAATGTTAGAAGGGTAGAGCAAGGAGAAACAAGAAAAAGAAATGAAGAACAGAATTTGAATATTATATGGAGAAAATGTAGGTTTGCCCATTGTAAAAACCAAATGGTGGAATAATGTGGTTCAGGCAACCAAGTAACGTAGATTATGAATAGATATTAATACATAGAATAGAATAACAGAGTTGGAAGGGACCTTGGAGGTCATCTAGTCCAACCCCCTGCTCAGGCAGCAAGCCCTATACCATTCCAGACAAATGGTTGTCCAATCTCTTCTTAAAATCCTCCAGTGTTGGGAGTACCCACAAGTCATTGCATTGATTAACTGTTCTCACTGTCAGGAAATTTCTCCTTAATTCTAGGTTGATCATTGCCTTGATTAGTTTCCATCCATTGCTTCTTGCCCTGCCTTCAGGTGCTTTGGAGAATAGCTTGACTCCCTCTTCTTTGGGGCAGCCCCTGAGATATTGGAACACTGCTATCATGTCATCCCTAGTCCTTCTTTTCATTAAACTAGACATTCCAGCAACCGTTCTTCATATGTTTTAGCCTCCAGCCCCCTAATCAACTTCATTGCTCTGCTCTGCACTCTTCTAGAGTCTCAACATATTTTTTTTTTATATCATAGCAACCAAAACTGGATGCAATATTCCAAGTGTGGTCTTACCAAGGCATTATAAAGTGGTTATAAGCACTTCACATGATCTTTTATTTTTGCAAAGCCTAAGAAGCTCACAGAAAAAGAGCAGCAGCAAATTGCTTTCTATTGTTACAAAGAAAACTGCACAGTTGTGTGCCTACAATCACCGTTTATCCTCAGCTGGTGTTCACCAGATTCCTCATTTCCATCTTTACGTTTGGTTCTTAACCTCAGCATCTTATAGATTTCAAGCGTGCTGGCTGGGGGATTCTGGGAATCTTAAAGATGCTGAAGCTGAGAAACATTGATTTGGATCCCCTGAATTTCAGTTAATGGGTCTTGATGGTGGACCTGGGTTGAGTTTATCACTGATAAATTATGACATCCTCTGGATCTGATGGTTTTATTTTTATTTTGTGTAAAGCTACTTTGAGTGGTTTGAAGTGGAGGGACAGAGAAATGGTGTTATGAAAATGAACAATAGAGACAAATACTGGACTTCACTGGTTAGTTAAAGCAGTACATATTTCAGATTTCTGCAAGAGTCTGCAAATGCAGGAAGTCCTTGACTTATGACCACAACTGAGCCCAACATTTCTGTAGCTAAGTGAGTCATTCATTGAGTTTTGCCCAGTGGTGGAATTCAAATAGCTGAACAACCGGTTCTCTTATTCGATGTAGGCCTGGGCCTCCCAGGCCTAGAATGGATTTCAGGAAGTGGCATCCACGCACTTCCGGTGGGCCGTTCTAAGCTCTGAGGCCTAGACTGGACTTCTGGAAGCCAGCCAGTTCTTCAAATGCAGCAAAATTTAGCTACCGGTTCTCCCGGCTGAATCCCACCACTGATTTTGCCCCATTTTACCTTTTACCCACCTTTCTGGCCACAGTTGTTAAATGAATCGCTGCAGTTGTTAAGTTAGTAAGTTGTTAAGGGTATCTCGATTCCCCACTGACTTTGCTTGTCAGAAGTTTGCAAAAGGGGAATCACATGATCCCAGGATATTCCAACTGTCCTAAAAAAGAACTGGTTATCAAGCCTCCAAATTTTGATCACGTGACTATGGGGATGCTGCAGTGGTCGTAGTGTAAAAACAGTCATAAATCAGTACTGTTATAACTTCAAACAGCCACTAAAAGATGGCCCGCATCGCGCGTGCGTGGCGCAACGACCCGCATCGTGCGTGCGTGGCGCAACGGCCCGCATCGCGCATGAGCGGCACGACGGCCCGCATCACGCATGCGTGGCGCGACGGCCCGCATCACGCATGCACAGTGCGACGGCCCGCATCACGCATGTGCGGCGCGACGGCCCACATCACGCATGCGCAGCGCGACGGCCCGCATCGCAATAGGGAAAAAAATGGCCGACCAAAAAAAAAATGGCCGACCAAAAAAAAAATGGCCGACCCCAAAAAAAATGGCCAACCAAAAAAAAAATGGCAGACTGCGGTGCTTGGCGACCCCCGTGAAATGGTTGTTCGACCCCAACTGGGGTCGCGACCCACAGGTTGAGAACCGCTGCTTTAGACGACAGCATCTTTTTTAAGATCCCCGGGAAACCTTTGATAAAGGTTAAAGAAATAATAAATAGCCTAGAGTTGCTGTGCCATCGGTCCATGCAAAAGAGGGGTGTCAAGACGGTGACTGTTACTGCACAATTGTAGGCATGCCTCTTTTTTGTGCATGTCACAACACACATAAAAAGAGGTGGGGCTTTGATCCCGTTTTGCTGGCCACCAGCGTGACTTTATTGAGTCTCCCCACAGATGATAATCCTGACCTTGAGGTCCGCAGAATAATTTTTGAAGCCCGGGCCACAGAGTTCTACAAAATGGAGTCAGACAAAATAAGAGCTTCGTTGTTTGTGATGCAGCACATTAATGACAGAAAGATGGATATTGGTCCAACGTTCATATTTCTTCCAGGAAAAATTAAAGACTAGAAATTAAAAACCAACCCGCTTCCAGAACTAAGAGTTCGGCTGCTTAAATCTAGAGGGTTTCTGAATGTTGTCTAAGTGACTTTCCCTACAAAATGTGTGTCGTCCTGTTTTTCGTTTTTCGGGGGGGGGGTTTGGTTTTTTTTTTTTTTGCTTAACTAAGGCATATTTAGAATGTGTATTCTTTTCCTACAGGAGTTTGGACGAGGCTTTTCGTATTTCTTTAGGCTAGAGAAGGACATAAAAATCTGGCGATATGACACTTTATTCTCGCAAAATGTCGCCGTCCATGTTTCTGCCAAAACTAGCTTGTCGAAAGAGTTTCATGTGAGATTCAGTGAATCCCAGAGAAATGCGATTTTTATTTTTATTTTTATTTTATTTTATTTTGTGCACCGAAGTTGCAAGTTTGCACATTCCAATAAAGTGTGCATCATTGCAAATTACATTCGGCTAAGCCATTACAAGGCGTTCTTCCGGCTGCGATATGGCACTGCGATTTCTCTAACCTCCTTACCCTCTACATCTCAGCCACGCTGTCCCCAGCGCTAGCAGCCTGATTTTCATTATATGCAAATGGACATGCTAATTATGCTAATTAAGTGCGCTAAATTAGCATATGCAATTATTTCTAGCACCAGCTTCATCCCATTCATTTCCTATCAACAGGCAGAGGCAATGGAGACAGCCTATTTCTTCCCCTCTGCCTAAAGAGCTCACCTCATTATAACCAGGATGAGAGATGCAGGGAGCTAGCCAGGATGTTTCCCCCATGTGTTCCCTATATTGCAAATGCCTCCTTTTTAATCCCAACGAAAGGCAGGTAAAGCACTTTGCTGCTTTTCCGGAGTGGTAATTCTCTCACGCACATGCACACGTGCCTGCATTTGCCATTTAGATCATTTAACCCCCAGTGGAGAAACAAGGCTTCCTGTTTTGCAAAGTGGGCATAAAATATTGTTATGAATCAATTGCCTTTTATCTACCGAGCTCTGTCCTCTTTCCTGTGCAAACATATGGACAAGAACACAGGCAGGAGTTGTGACTGTCGACAGCAACAGCACGGGACTGTTCCTCCAGAATACTGGTATTCTAGAAAGCAAATAGAATGACAAACATTCGTAGGAGTATATATGCAGACCTTTTTTTTGGCTGGGTAGGTCAAACAGTCACGACATAAGCCTAAGACTGAAAATCAGGCTTGTCAGATGCTATATAGTAGAGAGTTGGTCTCTGGCAGAAGGCCACCTGAAGAGACTAGAACAGCGGTTCTCAACCTATGGGTCGCGACCCCATTTGGGGTCGAACGACCATTTCGCGGGGGTCGCCGGACACCGTGGTCCGCCATTTTGTTTTTGTTTTTTTGTTTTTTTCATCGCGCGTGCGCTGCGCATGCGCGGTTTGGGCCATCGCACGCACGCCACGCATGCGCAGATCGGCCCGTCGCGGTCCGCCATTTTGTTTTTTTGGGGGGGTTGGTTTTTTTTTGTCGTGCGCGCCGCGCATGCGCATGCGCGGATTGGCCCGTCGCAGTCCGCCATTTTTTTTGGGTTTTTTTGTCACGCGCATGCCGCGCATGCGCGGATCGGCCCATCGCGGTCCACCATTTTGGTTTTTTTTGGGTTTTATTTATTTTTTATTTATTTATTTTTTGTCGCGCGCACGCCGCGCATGCGTGGATCGGCCCGTCGCGTGCGCGCCCGGGTCAGGGTCGCGGCGCGCATGGGCGGCGCAAGTGGGGTCTCAACCTGAAAAAGGTTGAGAACCACTGGACTAGAAGCACTTGAAATGTGGATTTACAGGTGGCTGTTACGTATAAGCTGGGTTGACAAGATCAGAAATGAGGAGGTGATCAGCCGCCTGGGAAAGCCAAGGGAAATCATCAAAATAATTAAAAAATGAAAGTTAGAATATTTCGGACATGTGATGCGACGCTCAGAAAAATACGGCATACGGCTTCAAAATCTAAGGGACTGGTTTGGACAAAACTCAGCAGCACTTTTTCGTGTGGCTGCTGGTAAAAACAGGATCGCCAACATGATCGCCAATGTCCAATAACGGATATGGCACAAGAAGAAGAAGAAGAAGAAGAAGAAGAAGAAGAAGAAGAAGAAGAAGAAGAAGAAGAAGAAGAAGAAGAAGAAGAAGAAGAAGAAGAAGAAGAAGAAGAAGAAGAAGAAGAAGAAGAAGAAGAAGAAGAAGAAGAAGAAGAAGAAGAAGAAGAAGAAGAAGAAGAAGAAGAAGAAGAAGGTCAAGGTCAAACAATGCAAAAAAAAAGAATTAGTAAAATTTATCTCTGGAGATTCTCACTCATCCAGGTCATGGTTGTCCCCAAGGTGCTTTTTCAAGAGGCAACTGGACTTTGTTTTTCTTTGAAGATGTTTCAATCCTCATCCCAAGAAGCTTCCTCAGCTCTGATTGAACGGTGGAGCAGAAGAAGCTTCTTGGATGAGAATCAAAACATCTTCAAGACAATACAAAGTCCAGTTGCCTACGGAAAAAGAATCTTTGGGGCCAGCGAGGCAACAATGGACAGGTGGTCCTCGACGTACAGCCACAACTGAGCCCAAAATTTTCCTCTGCTCAGTGGTTAAATGAGTTGCAAAATATTTTTTGCGACCGCAGTTAAGTGAGTCACTGCAGTTGTGAAGTGGATCATGCGGTCGTTAAGCGAAACTGACTTCCTTAATTGATTGAGGAGGAAGAGGAGGAGGAGGAAGAAGACTGTGGGGTCCTTGGTGCTCTCTGAGCTTGGTTGTTTTCTTGCAGACGTTTCATGACCCAACTAGGTAACATCATCAGTGCTAGAAGGGAATGGAGTTTGTGGAGGAGGAGGAGGAGGAGGTGGAGGACTAGGAGGACTGTGGGGTCCTTAGTGCTCTCTGAGCTTGGTTGTTTTCTTGCAGACGTTTCATGACCCAACTAGGTAACATCATCAGTGCTAGAAGGGTATGGAGTTTGTGGAGGAGGAGGAGGAGGAGGTGGAGGACTAGGAGGACTGTGGGGTCCTTAGTGCTCTCTGAGCTTGGTTGTTTTCTTGCAGACGTTTCATGACCCAACTAGGTAACATCATCAGTGCTAGAAGGGTATGGAGTTTGTGGTGGAGGAGGAGGAGGTGAAGGTGGAGGAGGAGGAGGACTGTGGGGTCCTTGGTGCTCTCTGAGCTTGGTTGTTTTCTTGCAGACGTTTCATGACCCAACTAGGTAACATCATCAGTGCTAGAAGGGAATGGAGTTTGTGGAGGAGGAGGAGGAGGAAGTGGAGGAGGTGGAGGACTAGGAGGACTGTGGGGTCCTTAGTGCTCTCTGAGCTTGGTTGTTTTCTTGCGGACGTTTCATGACCCAACTAGGTAACATCATCAGTGCTAGTGAGTCCAGAGTCATGTGATCACCATCTGCAGCCTTTCCAGCTGGCTTCCAACAAGCAAAGTCAATGGGGGAAATTTAATCGGCTTACAATCAGGTAATTCCCTTAACAACTGCAGTGTCTAAACGAGACCTGGTTGCTGAGCGCCTGATGTTCAGTCACATGACCACACAGGGTTCCCAGCCGTCAGAACTTCGAATCTGGGTAGTGAGACCTTCTTTCAGGTTGCTCGTAACTTCGAACAGTAGATGACCTGGCAGAGGCTAAGGGAGGGGTCAAATGTGTCATAAATCACAAGTTGGTGTGTGTGCCTGCAAGAGATCTAAGTCCAGCCCATCCTGAATGCCTTATTTATCTCCCACTCATATCTCTTGATTGTTAGTTGGCCAGATTCTTGCATTGCACAGCTTAAGCGTGCAATAAACCGTTATACTCTTTTGAACTTCCTGAATCTCCTGATTTCCCCGGTGCTTGACATCATCTCTCTTTCAGTGCAGTATGGTTGAAATCAGAATAAAGCTGGAAGGGACCTCGGAGGTCTTCTAGTCCAACCCCCTGCTCAAGCAGGAAACCCTATAGCCTTTCAGACAAATGGTTGTCCAGTCTCTTCTTAAAAGCCTCCAGGGATGAAGCACTCACAACTTCTGGTGGCAAGCTGTTCCACTGGTTAATTGTCCTCACTGTTAGGAAGCTTCTCTTTAATTCCAGGTTGCTTCTCTCCTTGGTTAGTTTCTATCCTTTGTTTCTTGTCCTGCCTTTTGGTGCTTTGGAGAATAAGTTGATCCCCTCTTCTTTGTGGCAGCCCCTCAAATACTGGAATACTGCTGTCCTGTCCCTCCTAGCAGATCCTGAGATGCTGAAGGTACTCTGGATGAGTGGGCCACAGAGCCACAACGCAGTGGAGAGAAGCCGTTCCCTGTTTGGCTGCCAGCAAGAAGCTGTCAAAAGCAATCTAATCTCCAGGGTCTTTTTTGAATTAACACCAGCTTGACATTTTCTGCTGAATTAGTGAGCAGAACAGAGATGTCACGCTGACCACAACAGGAGATGACTTTCAGTAGATTTTTTTTTTCTTCTTCCTGGATTGCATCTTTATTATAGAGGGAAAGCACATCTCCCTTGTTCGAACTGGTGTCTGGGTTGTTTTTCGTTTGGCAGAGACCAAAAAAATCATGCAGGCTGACAGGCAGATTTGCTCCCACCCTTTTCTCTCTTAATTGTATTTTACCTTGCTGGGTTTTGACAGAGCCAGGTATTGTTTGGAGGAAAGGGTTGAGGAGACGAGACACGGGTGTCATTTCCAAGTTCATTGTTCCCTCTTAGCTCACAAGGTAATAAGCTAAATGTATTAGTTACGATTCAGATTGACTGACAAAAATCTTCCCCGGATTTGGCAGCTTCCTCCAAATCTTCCCCCAGGCCTATTTGCTCAATGTGCAACTTATTAAAACAAGAATGGGGTAAAATGGCTCACCGTGGCCTTAACAACTTCTGCCCAGTCACTGAAACTTATGACTAAAGAGACTTAAACACAATGCAACGATAGACTTTCAATGTTGGTTGTTAAAAAAAAAAAAAGGTATTCAGCAATCAACTGATTTATTCTCTCTTCCATTGAGCTGCGGAGGCATACAGTCTGCATTTAAATTCCATTTTTCAAAAAACAAGGACAGGAAGCCCTCAACGTACGACTATTGGTTTCGTGACGGTTCGAAGTTACAACGGCGTTGAAAAAAAGAGATTTGTGACCGTTTTACACATTCGTGACCGTTGCAGCATCCCAGTGGTCACGTGATCAACATTCAGAAGCTTGGCAACTGACATGTACTGATGACGGTTGCAGTATCACGTGTTCCAATTTTGCCTTTTTGACTCCTGGCAATTGCATAGAAAAACTCTTTGCAAGGTTTTTGTTTTGTTTTGTTTTGTATTTGGCATTGTTGAAATGGCTTTCTATTGATTTTTTTTTTTTTTTTTTTTGCTAGGGCTAAGAGAAAGGAACTCACCATTTCCAGGCTTCACGCTTTGTGCTTTAACCACTGCACAAAATTGGCTGTCACTGAATGTTTGCATATCCCTGTTTAATGCTCCCACAGCAGTCTTCCTTGCATCATGTAGAGTCATTCTGGAGTAGATGAAGACAAGGCTTCTGTCAACGCTGCTAATATTGAATATTATTATTATTATTATTATTATTGTTGTTGTTGTTGTTGTTGTTGTTGTTGTTGTTGTTACTATGATAGTGACCGAAGTTACAATGTCACTGAAAAAAAGTGACTTATGACCATTTCAGACTTACAGCCATTGCGGCATCCCCATGGTCATGTGATTAAAATTCAGAAAATTGGCAACTGACTGGTATTAATGACTGTTGCGCTCTTTTAGAGAATGATTGAATTTATAACAGCACTGAAACAACCGACTTATGACTATTTTTCATGCTTATGACCATTGCAGCATCCCCATAGTCACATGATCAAAATTCAGATGCTGGGTAACTGACTCGTATTTGCCATGTTTTCCTGAAAGTAAGGCCTACACCAACAATAAGTCCAACTTGATTTTGGGGGATGGGCCTAATATAAGCCCTATCTCAAAAATAAGCCCTAGTTTTGGGGCAAGGCGCACACCTAAAAATCAAGCTAGGGTGGGGAGCGTGGAGCTGTCCCACCTGCCCCGCACCTGCTTACCTGGCAGCCAGGCCTCTCCTCCCTGGCCCACGTCTTCTTCTGAGGCCTCTTCTGCAGCCAGGCCTGCATTTCTCAGTCACGGGGCTTTCCGAAAAGCCTGTGCAGCTGAGAACTGAGCTATGGGTTCAAGTCATAGCTCGGTTCTGCAAGACCTCAGCAGCCGAGCCCCAAGTTATAGATTGAATCCATAGCTCGGTACTCGGCTGCTTAGGCCTTCTGGAGAGGCCTGACTGCAAAATCCAGGCCCGAATGCAGCTGCAGAACTTCGGGCCCAGAAGAAGTGGTCCAGCTGGGTGGGGCTGCTGGTGCCGGAGGTGAGGTAAGGCCTACCCCGAAAATAAGACCTGGTGCCTCTTTTGGAGGAAAAAAAAATGACCCAGTCTTATTTTTAGGAAAACACGGGTAGAACAGTTGCAGTGTCCCTAGGGGTCACATGATCCCCTTTTGCGACCTCCTGACAAGCAAAGTCAATGGGGAATCTAGATTCACTTAACAACCGAGTTACGAACTTAACAACTGCAGGGATTCCCTTAACAACTGTGGCAAGAAGGTCGTAAAATGGGCCAAAATCCACTTAACATCTGTCTCACTTAGCCACAGAAACTATGGTTCATAAATTGAGGACTACCTGTATCTCCCTGCATGCCAGAAGGGTTGTGAAGGTAATAGCTGCAGGAGACTGCCTGAGCTTTGTCTCACTCCACTAAAAGTTAACTAAAATAACAATAGCGACAAACTAAAAAAAAATGGGGTAAAAGTCGTAGCTAACTTCTAAAAGCCAGCTGTGCAGAACTGAGTGATCTTGCCAAGAAACCATATTCCCACAGCTCAGACAGTTAAGGAGAACATCTGATGAGTTGAGACAGGATAAAGAGGAATACAGTGATGAGTTGCCAGCATTTAAACCTCAGAAGCAACGAGGAAGGAAAACAAAGGAAGTTGGAAAGGATTCTAAAGACATGGGGTGTTCCTGGGGAAATTTGAGACCTGGAATGCAGAGGCACCCTACTGAGTGAATAAGGGAGTGGGTAGGGTTTCCAAAGACAGGGAAACCACATATCCAACAATATATCGTGCCAAGAATAAAAAGCTCATCAGATTAAAAGCACTTCACTATGACAGAAACAAGAACATTCTACTGGAGGACTGGAGAACATACAAAGAACGGTTGCCGGAATTGGGTATGTCTAGTTTAACAAAGAGAAGGACGAGGGGGGGACATGATAGCAGTGTTCCAATATCTCAGGGGCTGCCACAAAGAAGAGGGAGTCAAGCTATTCTCCAAAGCGCATGAAGGCAGGACAAGAAGCAACTGATGGAAAGTCATCAAGGAGAGAAGCAACCTAGAACTAAGGAGAAACTTCCTGACCAGTGAGGACAATTAACCAGTGGAACAACCTGCCTCCAGAAGCGGTGAATGCTCCAACACTGGAAGTTTTTAAGAAGAGACTGGACAGCCATTTGAGTGAAGTTTATAGTGTTTCCTGCTTGAGTGGGGGGTTGGACTAGATGACCTCTCAGGTCTCTTCCAACTCTGTTATTCTGTTATTCTCCTTGTGGGAATCTCTTCTGGCAAACAGATGACATGAATACCAAACACCTATTGTAATAATAAAATAATAATATCTCTAGATTTATTATTATTATTATTATTATTTATTAAATTTCTATGCCGCCCTATTCCGGGAACTCAACAATTTAAAATTTGTCAATAAGAAAAATAAAAAAAAAGTCTGAATAGTGGACGCAGCAGTGCTTGGAGACAGCAGAATAGACGAGAAAGAACTGGAGATGATAACAAAATACGAAGACCTATAAATAGAAATAGAATGACTGTGGCAAAGGCAAGCAAGGGTAATACCAATAGTAATAGGACCCTTGGGTGCAATCCCAAAACAACTGGAGCACCGCTTGAACACCATCGGCATTGACAAATTCACCATCAGTCAATTGCCAAAGGCAGCTTTACTTGGAACAGCTGACATCCTTTGATAACACCTTGAAGAATATCAAACAAGAACATCTGGCTATCCCAGGTCCTTGGGAAGGACTCAAAATGTAGAGAAAAATGCCAAATCAAGTCTGAACATCTGGCTAATTATGCAACACATCATCATCATCATAAAATACACCATTTTGTGGATGCAACAGGATCAGATGGAAATTGTGTCTCCCTCCTATTTGTACAAGCCAGTTACAACAATCAAGAAGACCCTTCTTCTTAACAGATGAACGGAGTAGGAAGGGAGCTTAGAGGTCTTCTAGTCCAACCCCCTGCTCAAACAGGGGACCCTGGCCTATACCATTTCAGACAAACAATTGTCCAGTCTCTTCTTAAAAACCTCCAGTGTTGGAGCATTCCACAACTTCTGGAGGCAGGTAATTCCACTGATTAATTGTTCTAACTGTCAGGAAATTTCTCCTTAGTGTTAGGTTGCTTCTCTCCTTATTAGTTTCCATCTATCTTTCCATTTTAACCCACACATGTGCAAAGCAGAAAGAAAGATGCTGGAAAAAGTTCAGAGAAGAGCAACTAAGATGATCAAAGGCCTGGAGACTAACACATATGAAGAACTTGGATTTGGCTAGTCTAAAGAAAAGGACTTGGTTTTGGCTAGTCTAAAGTAAAAAAGAAATAGGGGTGACACGATAGCAGAATTCTAGTATTTGAGAGGTTGCCACAAAGAAGAGGGGGTCAAACTATTCTCCAAAGCCCCAGAGGGTAAGACAAGAAACAATGGATGGAAACTGACCAAAGAGAGAAGCAAACTGGAATTAAGGAGAAACTTCCTAACACTGAGGACAATTAACCAGTGGAACAGCTTGCCACCAGAAATCATGGGTGCTCCATTACTGGAGATTTTTAAGAGACTAGACAGCCATTTGTCTGAAATGGTATAGGTTCTCCTGCTTGAGCAGGGGGTTGGACTAGAAGACCTCCAAAGTCCCTTCCAGCTCTATTCTATTCTTTTCTGAATCAAGAGAAACATAAAGCCAAATCACGAGACGTAGCATTTCCAGTCTGCTTTGTTTAGACTGCATTTCAAGTTTTAATCCAGTTCTGGATGCCATAAGAAAGATTCAGGCTGAAACTCGCTTATATTGGAATAGGTTAAGAAAAGAACCAAGAAAATGGTAGGGGTAGGGGGTGGAGAACTATAAACGAATTCAGAAAAGATGCTTCAGACCGTGCCAAAAATGCAAACATAGCACCTGCCTGCAACTCTCTCTTTTCCTGACTTTCTAAAGGTTTCTTAGAATAAAATATGTTTTGAATATTATGCCTGACCTGGTGGAAACAGGCTTTTGCCTACTTATAGAAGTCCTTTGAGAATTTTCTTGGAAATACTGCAGCTGTACTGTTTCGGTCCTTCAAAGGATAACACCTCTTGAATCTGGGGCTTTATTTTTACGGGACGTCCATTAAATCAAACCTTCCCTTCAAAGCTTTGTTCTGTCTGCATTATTTGATCCTTGTCTGTTTAGTCGCATTAAAAATTACAACTCTTGGAAGCAATTTTGGAAGCGTGCTGGCGCCCATATCTACATTTTTATTTTTATTTTTGAGCTGACTGCTCTCCTGAAATGAGGATGCATATAATTTTGGCCAAGTTAGGAACTGTCAAAGTTGGCACTCAGTTCTTAGCTATAAAATCCATCCAAGTTCAGAGAAAAATTCTGGAAAATAAGCAAACCGTTCAAACAGGTTTTTCAGGGGGAATGCCAGATCCATAAAGATTGGATCCTCGATCCCTGATCTGTCTTTCAGCTGGCCTGAAATCTTACAGTCATTCATTTAGCAACCATTCAAAGTTACAGAGCCAATGGAAAAAGGAATTTATGACCATTTTTCAACTTACGACAGTTGCCGCATCCCCATGGTCACATGATCAGAATTCAGACACTTGGCAACTGGCATGTACTTATGACGGTTGCAGCATCCCGAGAGCGTGTGATCAACTTTTGCAAACTTCTGGCAAGCAAAGTCAATGGGGAAGCCAGATTCCCCTAACAACCGTGTTACTAACTTAACAACTGCAGTGATTCACTTAACAACTGTAGCAAGAAAGGTCGTAAAATGGGGCAAAACTCACTGTTGACAACTGTCTCATGTAGCAACGTAAATTTTGGGCTCAGGTGTGGTCGTACGTTGAGGACTGCCTTATTTGAACTCAATTTTATTCAGTTGGTCTTTATCCAGCGTATCATGTTTAGGAGTAGTTTTAGAACTTGGAACTGTTTCAGATTCAGACAGGCAGACAGACAGACAGACAGACAGACAGACAGACAGACAGACAGACAGACAGACAGACAGACAGACAGACAAACAGAGACTTTGACATATAATTTTCTACAGTCCTGCTGACTTGAGGAGATGTCTGATACTTTTTTTTTTAACTTGATCAGAATTGTTGATCTGATTTGGTGAGACAATGTGATTTGAATCATGCTGTCAATTCAATTTGAAATAAGCACGCTGCTCAACAGCTCAATTTAACAAGTTGATCTAAATTGAGAGACTTGATCAATTTGTCTTGAAATTGAAACTTCGTTTCAGGTTTCTGGAAACTGTCCTACATAGAAGATATTTTATCATTTTAAAACATGCCACAAATATGTTAATAAATACAATGTTTGATTGCCTCAACCAAACCAAGAAGGCTTAAAAACCTGTTCCCCCCCCCCACAATGAGTGTCTTGATTCTTTCAACAGAAACAATTTCAGTTAATTCCTGATTTTAAAAAAAATCCTCCTCAATACAGGCCATTTTGGCAGACATTGAGAATATACTCCCATTCGCCTGCCCTTCAAAAACAAATGGAAAATTTACAGCCACAGGTTATTTTTAACTATACAGCTTTAAAACAAAATTATAAACATGAACGGTGGGCAAAGCAACCAATGCATGATCTTCCATGTGCCTCTTTATCCCACTTCTTGGAGAAAATATCCTCCTTGAGAAATTTTCAAAGTGTCTGATGGATAGTGCAGAAAACAGGATGTTGGATTAGAATAGGGGCAGGCAACCTTGGCTCTTTTATGACTTGTGGACTTCAATATCCACAAGTCATGAAGGGGTCATAGTTTCCCCCATGCTGGCTCAGGAATTCTGGAAGTTGAAGTCCACAAGTCATAAAGGGACCATAGTTCCCCCATGCTGGCTCAGGAGTTCTGGGAGTTGAAGTCCACAAGTCATAAAGGGACCATAGTTTCCCCCATGCTGGCTCAGGAATTCCGGGAGTTGAAGTCCACAAGTCATGAAGAGGCCATAGTTCCCCCATGCTGGCTCAGGAATACTGGGAGTTGAAGTGCACTTATCATAAAAGAGCCAAGGTTGCCTACCCCTGGATTAGACAAAGCAGAATTTCTCATTCTGAGCAAGTTCCAGATATATTGAACCAGTTTTCAGAATTCCCAGGATGCCTGCCCATTGCTGGGAGTTGAAGACTACACATCTGGAATTTGTACAAGTAAGGAAGCCCTGAAAGAGACTCTTTAGAAGCAGCTTAAGACCATCAGGGATATAAAAGGAGCCATGCTGACAGGGGAATTCTGGGAGTTGAAGTCCACAAATCTTAATGTTCCCAAGGTTGGACACCCCTGATATAGGGTCTCCTGCTTAAGTAGAGGGTTGGAATAGAAGACCTCCAAGGTCCCTTCCAATCTATTATTCTATGTTCTATCACAGTCTGATCTATCAGCTCTGATGGTGCGCTAGAACTGGACACAAATGGCAGATAAATTGGAGAGCTTCTCCTGAACGGACATCACTTCAACTTCCATCCTTAGCATGAAAACTGAAATAAAGTCCAATGGGAAGGAATTATTCATCTTGGAAGTCAAGGAAGCTGGAGAGTGGATTGTATTATAAGGGACATCCCATAATTAAGAACGCCATAATTTACCCTGGAGAACTTCTCTGAAATTCTCTTCTCCTTTGACAGAAGTTTGAAAGCACATTTTCCTTCCTCTACGATAAATTATAGAAGAAGGTTCCTTTGCCTATCATGGTATTTCCACCAATTATTTCCAACGTATTGTCTCCAACCAAGAATAAGGAGAAATTTCCTGACAGTAAGAACAATTCATCAGTGGAATGGCTTGCCTCCAGAAGTTGTGGGTGCTCCATCCCTGGAGGTCTTCGAGAAGAGACTGGACAGCCATTTGTCCACTATGATGTAGGGCAGGGTAGGCAACCTTGGCTCTTTTATGACTCGTGGACTTCAACTCCCAGAATTCCTGAGCCAGCCATGCTGGCTCAGGAGTTCTGGGAGTTGAAGTCCACAAGTCATGAAGGGGCCATAGTTCCCTCGTGCTGGCTCAGGAATTCCGGGAGTTGAAGTCCACAAGTCATGAAGAGGCCACAGTTCCCCCATGCTGGCTCAGGTGTTCTGGGAGTTGAAGTCCACAAGTCATGAAGGGGCTCAGGAATTCTAGGAGTTGAAGTCCACGAGTCATAAAAGAGCCAAGGTTACCTACCTCTGGCCTACGCCTAGGCCACTTTATGACTCGTGGACTTCAACTCCTAGAATTCCTGACCCAGCATGGATCAGCTTGGAAATCTCTCCCTTTCCCCTCAGCGTGGCTGGTTGAGGAATTCTGGGAGTTGAAGTCCACAAGTCATGAAGGGGCCATAGTTCCCCCATGCTGGCTCAGGAATTCTGGGAGTTGAAGTCCACAAGTGATAAAAGAGGCAAGTTTACCTACCTCTGGCCTACGCCTAGGTCACTTTATGACTTGTGGACTTCAACTCCCAGAATTCCTGAGCCAGCATGGGGGCACTATGGCCCCTTCATGACTTGTGGACTTCAACTCCCAGAATTCCTGAGCCAACGTGGCTCAGCTTGGAAACCTCTCCCTTTCCCCTCAGCATGGCTGGCTCAGGAATTCTGGGAGTTGAAGTCCACAAGTCATAAAAGAGCCAAGGTTGCCTACCGCTGGTATAGGGTCTCCTACTTGAGCAGGGGGTTGAACTAGGAGACTCACTTCCAACCCTATTATTCTATATTCTATGACTGAGATTATGGATTTAAAAAAGAAAAAAAAACCAGAAAAGCAGAATAACAGAGTTGAAAGGGACGCTGAGGTCTTCTAATCCAACCTTCTGCTCGAGTAGGAGACCTATACTACTTCAGACAAATGGCTGTCCAATGCCTTCTTAATGGATGGAGAACCCACAGCTTCTGGAGGCAGGTTGTTCCACTGATTAATTGTTCTGACTGTCAGGAAATTCCTCCTTAGTTCTAGGTTGCTTCTCTCCTTGATTAGTTTCTATACGTTGCTTCTTGTCCTGCCTTCAGGTGCTTTGGAGATTAGCTTCACTGCCTCTTCTTTGTGGCAGCCCGTGATATTGGAAGGCTACTATCATGTCCCCCCTTGTCCTTCTCTTCATTAAACTGGACATACCCAATTCCAGCAGCCGTTCCTTATATGCTTTAGCCTCCAGTCCCTGAGATATTGGAACCTGCTATCACGTCGCCTCTAGTCCTTCTTCTCATGTCCAAGGTTTCCCATTCCAATTTGTCTTCAGGCTTCGGCTTATTTCCAACAACCTCTTCAAGTTGCTGCACTTATTTTTCCAATTCTCCAGGAAAGTTTCCCCTTCCGCTCGATACCTTAATCATAATGCAAGGAGACGGGTATCCGTCTTCGTAGAGAATTTGAATGACAACGGATTGATTCAGTCAGATGCAATTGTTAAATTTAGTCTCCCGTGCAAGGAGGCAAATTTGATTAATATCAAACAAAGCTCATTTCAGCAAGGCAGCTCTCCTGGATCGTGTGGCATCTGTAATAATTATATTAAAAATTCCCTGATTTTTTTCTTTCTTTCAACCCCAACAAATGGACCTGTCTATTCTTTTCATTTGACGGTGTCAGGTCCTTTCAAACTCAGAAGGGGTGTTGTTGAGATTTATTGCCAGCAAAGTTATTTGCCATTGTGTTTCCTTCCTCCAGAGGCGGCATAATTTCTAGCTTCAAATAGAAAAGATTTAACTTATTTATGCTTTTCTATTGTGTAACTTTCCAAGTTTCTCAAAGAAGGAAGAAAGATATGGGTTAGATTTACAGTTCTACTGTACGTTTAATCATCCAGTGTCTTCAAGACAATGAAGATACATTATTCTATTTAGAAAGAGTTACAATTCATTTGGTCCCAATGCAGAATTATTATTCTCATCGTTTGTTCCTTATTTATTCGTCTGGTTATTGGTTTTTTGGTGCGGTTTTTGGGGGGGTGGGGGGGGGGTTTCCTGCTGGTATTACAGTGAAAAATACAGGTAATCCTCAATGTACGACCACAATTGTGCCCAAATTTGATGTTACTAAGTGAGAAATTTGTTAAGTGAGTTTAACCATTTTTCTTGCCACATTTGTTGAGTTGTTGTTAAATCAGTAACACGGTTGTTAAGTGAATCTGGTTTGCCCATTGAAGGTCCCAAAAGGGGATCACGTGGCCCTGGGAGACTGCAATTGTCATAAATGTGAATCAGTGGCCAAGCATCCAGATTTTGATCATGTGGCCATGGAGATACTGCAAGCATCCTAAGTGTGAAAAATTGGTCATAAGTTACTTTTTCCCTGCTGTTGTAACTTTGATAGGTCACTAAACGAATGACTGTACATATAGTCCATGAAATCTATGTATTGTGTCTGAATCTGAGATGCTGGTCTGTTCTTAATATGTTATTGTTGTTAGTTGCGAAGTCGTGTCCGACCCATCGCAACCTCCTGGACAATGTTCCTCCAGGCCTTCCTGTCCTTTACCATCTTCTGGAGTCCATTTAAGCTCACTCTTCCTGCTTCCGTGACTCCATCCAGCCACAACATTATCTGTCGTACCCTTCTTCTCTTGCCCTCCATCTTTTCCAGCATGAGGCTCTTCTCCAGTGAGTCCTTCCTTCTCATTAGGTGGCCCAAGTACTTGAGTTTCATCTTCAGGATCTGGCCTTCTAAAGAGCAGTCGGGGTTGATCTCCTCTGGGACTGACCGGTTTGATCGCCTTGCAGTCCAGGGGACTCGCAGGAGTCTTCTCCAGCACCAGAGTTCAAAGGCCTCAGTCCTTTGGCGCTCAGCCTTTCTTATGGTCCAACTTTCACAGCCATACATTGCAACTGGGAAAACCATGGCCTTGACTACACACACTTTTGTTGGCAGGGTGATGTCTCTGCTTTTTAGTATGCTGTCTAGATTTGCCATAGCTTTCCTTCCCAGGAGCAAGCGTCTTCTCATTTCTTGGCTGTGATGATCTTGGAGCCCAGGAAGATAATATACGAGATATAAATCCACGTGGGAAGCTTTGTAACTCAGAGGCAGGAAACTTCCTTTTTACTGTAGAACAGAGACAAACAGCCTGTAATTCTATAGTCACATTGAAATCCAAAGCTGCTTTTCCAAAAGGCAACTGGACTTTTTGGTGTGTGTGTGTGTGTGTGGTTTTTTTTTCTTTGAAAAAGTTTCACTTCTCATCCAAGAAGTGGATACAGTTCTGTTACAGAGCTTCTTGAATGAAAAGCGAAAAATTTGCAAAGGAAAAAAAAGAAAGAAAGTTCAGTTGCCTTTTGAAAAAGCACCTTTGAGACAATCATGAGAGAACCCGGAGGATTGCAAATCTCCATAGACATCTGACACAATAAAGGCATATGAATAGAAATAAATGCATACACCCAAAGAGACTTTTTCGGATCTCCATAACATAGTAATAGTAGTAGTAGTAGTAGTAGTAGTAGTAGTAGTAGTAGTAGTAGTAGTAGTAGTAGTAGTAGTAATAACATTGGAAGGTACCTTGGAGGTCATCTAGTCCAACCCCCTGCTCAGGCAGGAAACCCTATACCATTTCAGACAAATGGCTGTCCAGTCTCTTCTTAAAACTTCCAGTGTTGGAGCATTCACCACTTCTGGAGGCAGGTTGTTCCACTGGTTAATTGTTCTCACTGTCAGGAAGTTTCTCTTTAGTTCTAGGTTGCTTCTCTCCTTGATTAGTTTCCATCCATTGCAGTGGTTCTCAACCTTGGGGTCGCGACCCCAAATGGGGTCGCGAGACCATTTTTCGCGGGGGTCGCCGGGCACCGCCGGCCGCCATTTTGTTTTTTTATTTTAATTTATTTTAATTTTTTTTAATTTTGTAATTTTTTTTTTATTTTTTTTATTTTTTTTGGTGTGCGCGCACCACGCACACTCAGATCCACCCATCGCACCGGAAAAAAAAATTAAAAAAATAATAAAAAAAATAAAAATATAAAATAAAATAAAAACAAAATGGCGGACCGCAATGGGCGGATCCGCGCATGCGCGGCACGTGCAACGGGCCGATCCGCGCAGGTGCAGATCTGCCCGTCATGGCCGCCATTTTGTTTTTTTTATTTTTTTAAAAAAAATTTTAAATAAAAAATAAAAAAAACAAAATGGCGGCCCGCGACGGGCGGATGTGCGCATGCGTGGCGCGTGCGACGGGCCGATTCGCACATGTGCAGATCCACCCATCGCGACTGCCATTTTTTTTTTTTTTTTAAAAAATGTTTTTAAAAAAAAATAAAAAAAAACAAAATGGCGGCCTGCGACGGGCGGATGCGCGCATGCGTGGCGCGTGCGACAGGCCAATCTGCGCATGCGCAGATCCGCCCGTCACGGCCGCCATTTTTTTTTATTTTTTAAAAAAAAAATTTAATTTTTTTTTCGCGCAGGCGCACACGCGCGTGCCCCCGGGTCGGGGTCGTGGCGCGCATGGGCGGGGCAAGTGGGGTCTCAACCTCAGAAAGGTTGAGAACCACTGATCCATTGCTTCTTGTCCTGCCTTCTTCAGGTCCTTTGGAGAAGAGCTTGACTCCCTCTTCTTTGGGGCAGCCCCTGAGATATTGGAACACTGCTTCATGTCCCCCCTCCTCCTTCTCTTTATTAAACTGGACATACCCATTTCCAGCAACCGTTCCTTGTATGTTTTAGCCTCCAGTCCCCTAATCATCTTTGTTGCTCTTCTCTGGACTCTTTCTAGAGTCTCAGCATCTTTTTTTACATCGGTCACCACGATGATCTGAACTTGACTTTTCAGTTGCTTCTGGAATACCAAGCTGATTTGAAATCAGTGGGGATGTCCTGAGCGAGAGTCGAGATTCCAAGAAGGAAATTGTAAACTGACCAATCAGTGTTTTGGTTTACCTGATCGGATATCTTCCTAGTGATTCCGGTCAGTATCTGTTAAGGCCAAAGCTGAGTCAGAAGAAAATCAGCCTGGGATTTTGCTGCCAATAAATTTGAGAAAGGCTGATTGCCTAGAGGCGTCGATTGACAAGTGGGGAATTCAGTCAGGATCCCTCAGGCGTGCATTTCTAAATATGTGCATTATAGGGAATTTTTTTTTTTGCTTTGGTATATATATACTGTATGTTTCGCAAGTGTTTTCTTTAATTTAATGCATTTTTGATAAAGCTGGGCACAAACAGTGTTTTCGAATTCTCGAGGCGATATGTGGAGACACAGAAATGGCATGGTTGATGTCCCAAATATACTCTGGGGAAAAAAAAAAATTCTGCAGTGATTTTTTTGAAGGGTTGTTGTTAATTGCGAAGTCGTGTCCGACCCATCGTGACCCCATGGACGACGTTCCTCCAGGCCTTCCTGTCCTCTACCATCTTCTGGAGTCCATTGAAGCTCACGCCTCCTGCTTCAGTGACTCCATCCAGCCACCTCATTCTCTGTCTTCCCCTTCTTCTCTTGCCCTCCATCTTTCCCAGCATCAGGCTCTTCTCCCGTGAGTCCTTCCTTCTCATTAGGTGGCCAAAGTACCTGAGTTTCAGCTTCAGGATCTGGCCTTCTATAGAGGAGTCGGGGTTGATCTCCTCTAGGACTGACCGGTTTGATCACAGCAGGCAACAACTGTAAATCTGTACAAGGTTAAATGTTCTGTTAAGATTTCGTTAGGTATTTAAACCCCAGAGAATTAAACAGTGAAAGGCAGGACAGTCACAGACACAACAGTCCACAAATATGCGCAAATATCTACATACCTTGGCTACTTCTTAGTCAAAAAAAACCTGCAAGAGGATTATTCTTCCCCCGATGAAAATTTCTCCCAAATTCACTTCTCCTTTTTAAAGCAAATCATCTTGGATCATTTGAAAATTAATGACTTGATAAGTAGTAAAACAACTCGTAAAACATAGAGCCCAGGACTAACAGGATGACAGAGATGAAGGGGACCTTGGAGGTCTTCTAGTCCAACCCCCTGCTCAAGCACACCATTTCGGACAAAAGTACTCATTGTGTTATTTTCAATAAATGCATGCTTGTATATTTGTAAATGTGTATGCATAAATGTGTGCACATACATGGAGAACAAGGAAGGGCTGTTTGGTGAAGTATAGTGGAAAACATTTTTTTTAACTTATTTGATTTTTTTTAATCCCACCTTTATTATTTTTATAAATATCACAAGATGGTGAACATAATTAATACTCCTTCCTCCTCCTATTTGACCCACAACAACAACCTTGTGATGTTAGGTGAGCTAAGAGGGGGTGGCTGGTCAAGATCATCCAGCCAGCTTTTATGCCAAAGGTGGGACTAGAACTCACAGTCTCCTGGTGACTGGCCCAAAGTCACCCAGTGGCTTTCATGCCTAAGGTGGGACTAGAACTCACCGTCTCCTGGTGATTGGCTCAAAGTCACCCAGTGGCTTTCATGCCTAATGTGGGACTAGAACTCACTGTCTCCTGGTGATTGGTCCAAAGTCACCCAGTGGCTTTCATGCCTAGGGCGGGACTAGAACTCACCGTCTCCTGGTGACTGGCCCAAAGTCACACAGCTGGCTTTCATGCCTAAGGCAGGACTAGAACTCACTGTCTTCTGGTGATTGGCCCAAAGTCACCCAGTGGCTTTCATGCCTAAGGTGGGACTAGAACTCACTGTCTCCTGGTGATTGGCCCAAAGTCACCCAGTGGCTTTCATGCCTAAGGTGGGACTAGAACTCACCGTCTCCTGGTGATTGGCTCAAAGTCACCCAGTGGCTTTCATGCCTAATGTGGGACTAGAACTCACTGTCTCCTGGTGATTGGTCCAAAGTCACCCAGCTGGCTTTCATGCCTAAGGCGGGACTAGAACTCCCTGTCTCCTGGTGATTGGCCCAAAGTCACCCAGTGGCTTTCATGCCTAATGTGGGACTAGAACTCACTGTCTCCTGGTGATTGGTCCAAAGTCACCCAGTGGCTTTCATGCCTAAGGTGGGACTAGAACTCCCTGTCTCCTGGTGATTGGCCCAAAGTCACCCAGTGGCTTTCATGCCTAGGGCGGGACTAGAACTCACCGTCTCCTGGTGACTGGCCCAAAGTCACACAGCTGGCTTTCATGCCTAAGGCAGGACTAGAACTCACTGTCTTCTGGTGATTGGCCCAAAGTCACCCAGTGGCTTTCATGCCTAAGGTGGGACTAGAACTCACTGTCTCCTGGTGATTGGCCCAAAGTCACCCAGTGGCTTTCATGCCTAAGGTGGGACTAGAACTCACTGTCTCCTGGTGATTGGACCAAAGTCACCAAGCCGGCTTTCATGCCTAGGGTGGGACTAGAACTCACTGTCTCCTGGTTTCAAAGCCTGCATCTTAACCATTAAACTTTGCACTAAAATATCTACCATAGATTCCAGTAATTTCTCAATACAACTAGCATAATTGCTCTTTTGCCAACTCCAAAGATACCAGGAAGACGGTGTTAAACAAACCTAGATGAAACCAGACAGATGAAGCCCCGGTTCTACCCCTCAACCCCCCACCCCACCCCATATTTCTGTGGCCAACCCAGCAGGTCAAAATACCAAGACACTCATTCACAAGTGAGGCCAGTTTCAAATTTTATTTCATTTGAAAATGGATTTTAAATCCTGCATGAAAACTCCAGGCAATATCAGATTTCAACATGCATTTCTGATGCATTTCTGTCTTTCTGCATTCAGAGTATTAACTTCAAGATTATGTCATTGCATTATAAAAGATTGCTCCACCATAGAGATGAACTTGATTTTGAACTTGATTACAGCAGCGAGACTGTTGGTGGGACAATATTGGAAGAAGGCAGAATTACCATCTATTGCAGAATGGACTTTGAAAGTTATAAATTTGGCGGAAATGGCCAAAGTATCTGCTTACTTGAAAGATCACTCAAATGAAAAATATATGTTGGAGTGGAAAAAATGGATAGAGTATATCCAAGGGAAATATCAATCCAAGAAATTGTTTTTAGCATATAGTTAAATTTTTATTAAGATTTATATATTAATTTTGTTTACCCTGTACCCACTTTGGGAAGCTGGGGGGGTATGTTGGGGAGGGTGTTAGATTGTTAGATTGTTTTGTACTCAAATGTAATATTTGTAATATATAATAAATAATGCTTACTGAGAGAGAGGAGTTGCTCGGACAGTACCTCTGGACTACATCTGAAGGGGGGTGAGAGGGAGAGTAAGAGAGGGGAGAGGGAAGTAGGAAGGTTGGGGCAGAAGAGGTGAAGTGGAGAGAAAGGGAAGGAGAGAGATGGAGGAAGGGGGAAGTAGGTGAAGATAGGGAGGAAGAAAGAGGGTGGATGTGGTGTAGGGGGTGCTGTCCGGGCAATACCTATAGTTAAGTGTAGGTATTTAAACTTTTGTATGTTGAAAGATGGAAGAGGATGTGTTATGTTGAGTTGTATATCTAGGTTTTTTAATAGGTTTTTATTCTGGGATTTTTTTTGTTAAAATTCTAAAATTAATAAAATATATTTTAAAAAAAAGATTATGTCATTGCATGATACAAAGTCACCATGACAGGAACTTAGCAATAATTACCAATAGAAGAGAATTTGCAGCTCAAGGTTGAACTGCGGAGTCCCTGATGCTAATGCAGTCCTAGGCCAAATCAACAGAGGGATAGAATGAACAATATAAAAAAAAAGATGTTGAGACTCTAGAAAGAGTGCAAAGCAGAGCAACAAAAATTATTAAGGGGATGGGGGCTAAAACACATGAAGAACAGTTGCAGGAATTGGCTACGTCTAATCTGGAGAAAGAAGGACTACGGGTGATATGATAGCAGTCTTCCAATATCTGAGGGGCTGCCGCAAAGAAGAGGGAGTCAACCTATTCTCCAAAGCACCTGAAGAAGGCAGGACAAGAAGCAACGGATGGAAACTCATAACCAAAGAGAAGACCAACCTAGAACTTAAGGAGAACTGTCCTGACAGTTAGAACAATTAATCAGTGGAACAACTTTCCTTCAGAAGTTCTGGGCGTTCCATCACTGGAGGTTTTTAGGAAGAGATTGGACAGCCCTTTGTCTGAAATGGCATACGGTCTTTTCCTTGAGCAAGAGTTGGACTAGAAGACCTCAGGGTTACTTCCAACTCTGTTATTCTGTTGACTAGGTATTATCATCATCATTTGCAACAATTCTCAGGAAATAGGCTCTTTAAGATGACTCAAGGATCCCGTTTTACAGGCATCTCAGTTTACTTATTTATTTATTATTTATTATTTTGACTTATATGCCGCCCTTCTCCTCAGACTCAGGGTGGCTCACAGCAGACAATACAAGTACAAAATATAAATCAATTAAAAACGTAGTATACAATATAAAAACTATAAAACTATACCCACTCATACAACATACAGTCCCAATCAAAGGCCCAGGGGCAGAGCGCAGCTCACACGCCCCAGGCCTGTCTGCATAGATGTGTTTTTAAGAGTTTTCGGAAAGCTAGGAGGGAGGAAGCAGTACGAACCTCTGAGGGAAGCTGGTTCCAGAGGGCTGGGGCAGCAACAGAGAAGGCCCTAACCCTAGGTCCCGCCAGACGGCACTGTCTAACAGACGGGACCCGTAGGAGGCCAACCCTGTGTGCCCTAATTGGTCGCTGGGATTCATGGGGCAGTTACAATATACCTGGCCTGGCCAATGATGGTGTGCTGTGCAACATTTTTCATTCATCCCCTTTACCTTCTAGTGTTGCAACCAGGGGCCACCAGCCTTTTTGGGAGGCTGAATCACACTCTAGCGCAGTGGTGGCGAACCTATGGCACACGTGCCAGAGGCAGCACTCGGAGCCCTCTCTGTGGGCACGTGCGCTATGCCCCAGAGATGGCAACCGTCCCTCTTCAACCAGCCGCCCGCTAACTTGCCGAGGTCCCACACAGCCGGATGCATCCCAGCTTGGCTGGTTTCCCTCCCCCCCATCCCATCCCTCCTGGCCTCGCATGCTCTCCTTTCCCTGGGCATGACCCACTGCATCGCCTCCTCAGCTGTCAGCCATCTGTCCAGCTCAGAGGCAGCTTCTCTGAACTTCTGAATGGTCGAGGGGCCGGCAGGCTGTGGATGCTGACAGACAATGTCGCCCCCATGTGCTCGCTCGCCTCTGTGTGCGGGGGCCGACGGTGTCAGGCACTCCTGCCCTGCCTCACCTTCCCTCGCCTCACCCCGCAGGACGAGCCTCCTGCCCACCACCCCACCTGCCAGAGACCCCCTGGATCTCCCCCAACCCTGCCCGGCACCCACAGGCATCCCCCCCATGAGCAACATCGAGGTGGCCACGCCAAACGCAGCCATGCCCACCCAGTCTGCCATGACCACCACAGCCACGCCCACCCAGTGGGCCACGCCCACCGGGCACCCGGTGATAAATAAGTGGGTTTGGGGTTGCAGTTTGGGCACTCGGTCTCTAAAAGGTTTGCCATCACTGCTCTAGTGCTTTTCCAGCTTGACCACAACCGACTGAATATGATATGCAGTGAGACGTTTCAAAATGGGCAAACATTCAAACCCAAAAGATGAGAGATTACTTTTTTACCTAGCTTCTGATAATTTAAATTTTGCGGGGCGAAATCCCATCCGACTGATATCTGACTCAAATCTTGAAAGTGTCAGCAGCTTCACAGGGGGGGGCGGGGGAGAGAGAAAAGGACCCCATTAAGCGGTTTCTCTCATTCCGTCTGAAATGGTCCACACAGTGCTAAATTCTACTTTAAATTATTATTTGCTGGCTAATGCTTACCAGATGGGGAATGGCAATGGGGATTTAAAAAAGGGTCCTTTCTGCAGAATGAAAAAGCAGCAGTTTTCTGAGACAAAGAAAGGGCTGTGTTAAATATCTCCAGAGTTATCAGTGGCAGGGAAGATAATCTGTGAAAGAAAGATTGTCTGGTTATGTTGTTTGGGAACACTTCTCGCCAAGTAAAATAAGTTAACAGAATAACAGTATAACCAAATTGGAAGGGAACTTGGAGGTCTTTTAGTCCAACCTTCTGCTCAAACAGGAAACTCTATGCCATTTCAGACAAATCGTTGTGTAATATCTTCTTTAAAACCTCCACCGTTGGAGCGCCCACAACTTCTGGAGGCAAGCTAATCCACTGGTGGATTTTTCTCACCTAGTTGCTTTTCTCCTTGATTAGTTTCCATCCATTGTTTCTTGTCCTGCCTTCAGGTGCTTTGGAGAATAGCTTGACTCCCTCTTCTTTGGGGCAGCCCCTGAGATATTGGAACACTGCTATCATGTCCCCCCTTGTCCTTCTTTTCATTAAACTACACATACCCAATTCCAGCAACAGTTCTTCATGTGTTTTAGCCTCCAGTCCCCTGATCATCTTCGTTGCTCTTCTCTGTACTCTTTCTAGAGTCTCAACATCTTTTTTATATTGTGGTGACTAGAACCCTATGCAATATTCCAAGTTATGAAGAGCATCTTAATGTAGCATACTGCAGTTAAATTTGTCATTTGTGGGGTCAAGCACCTAGGTCCGTGATGGCGAACCTATGGCACGGGTGCCAGAGGCGGCATTCAGAGCCCTCTCTCTGGGCACACACGCCGTCGCCCCAGTCCTAGGCCTTCAGTTGGGTTTTATAAAACCTTTTCACTTTAGGCCTCCGCCGCCAAAAAAAACAAAAAGGTTCAATCAATCAATCAATTTCAACTTCTCGCAGGAAAAAAAAAAGATCTCGCAAAGTTGGAATTGATTGATTGAACTTTTTAGTCCCACCCAGTCTGCTGTTACCACTGTAGCCACACCAACCCAATGGGCCACACCCACCCAGTGGGCCACGTCCACCCAGCACCCGATGATACATGTGGGTTTTGGGTTGCAGTTTGGGCATTCGGTCTCTAAAGGTTTCGCCATCACTGACCTAGGTCATTATGGAATCGCTGCCCAAACCCCACAGCTTCATCCTTTGTGGTTCTTACAACATCAAGGGAATATCATCCTGAGATGTGGTCTCATTGCATGATACATATACATCTAGGATTACCTATTCTATGGTGGTTGTTTTTAATACTTTAAAAAATTAATTGAATATTTTGATTTTTTTTTATTTAAATTTAACATTCTTAGCCAACAGGAACACGAAACTAAACTAACAAATTAAAAATACAAATTAAGAAAGAAAGGGAAAAGGGGATGGTGCTGTAAATCTCACTTATATTTATCAATAGCCATTGGTTTACTAATAAAAACACTATTATAATGATAGTCATTCTTTTTCATTCTCCAAGCCAGGCAATTAAAAGGCTTCATATTGCCTTCCGAGGGGAATTACGGCAACTGTTGTTCTTGTTATTTTTATTTATGCCAACTTTAGTCAAAGGATGGGATGTCTTCCAGGTATAAAGGAAGAGAGAAGTGATGGCTTTTTAATATAATTGATTCACTGAAAGAGAAGAAAGGGAAAAAGAAACAGAAAAAGAAAAAACTGCACGATAAGCAATCTTCCTACAAGGGGAACAGAGACTGTAAATTTCATTAACCAGATTATATCACAAAGGCTCATGAAAGACAGGAAGTATGTTTTCATAAATAAGCACTAATCTAAACTCGATAGCCTTCTGAACAGGATGCTGTGAATTCTTAATTTCCCAGCCTGGGCAATGGATGAGGAAGCTTTGGTTGGTTGAACAGCAATTTTTAAGGTCTGTTGCACATGCCATCCACAAGTTAAAAAAAAAAAAGGATTTGATTATTTTAGGATCCTTGGTGCTCTCTGAGTTTGGCTGCCTTCTTGCAGACATTTCATTACCCAACTATGTAACGTCATGAGTGCTGTTAGGGAGAGAGGTTTTCTCTCTGTTTATATATTAGCTTGTGAGTGTTGGTGGGAGAATTCTTGGTGATTCCTTGATTAGGCTGTTGTTTATGGTTTGTTTGTTTGTCAGAGTTACTAGTTCCTTGATTGGGGTGTTGTTTACAGCTTGGTTGTTGGTCTAGGGCCGAGGTAGGCAACCTTGGCTCTTTTATGACTTGTGGACTTCAACTCCCAGACTTCCTGAGCCAGCATGAGAGAATCTATGGCCCCTTCATGACTTGCGGACTTCAACTCCCAGAATTCCTTAGCCAGCATGGCTCAGCTTGGACACCTCTCCTTTCCCCTCAGCATGGCTGGCTCAGGAATTCTGGGAGTTGAAGTCCACAAGTCATAAAAGAGCCAAGGTTGCCTACCCCTGGTCTAGTGTTAATCTTGAGATTCAACCTAGAAATAAGGAGAAATTTTCTGGCAGTGAGAACATTCAACCAACAGAACAGTTTGCCTTCAGATGTTGTGAGAGTTTCATCACTGGAAGCTTTCCAGAAGAGACTGGACTGCCATCTGTCAGAAATGGGTGGGTGGGGGGTTGGACTAGATGACTTACAAGGTCCCTTCCAACTCTGTTCTGATTCTAATCTCTGATCATCTGGGTGTGGATTGCTGGCTAGGAGGGTTTTTTGTTATCCTTTGTTTCCTTTTTAGCTATTTGATTGTCTCTTTGGAACGGGGTGTAAATGTGGTTTATCTCTATGTGCCTGTTGATGGCAGATTTGTCGGAATGCCAAACTTTGAGGAATTCTCTGGCATTTGGGGGACTTAGCTTTGATTGCTTTGTGGCGATTGCCATTCTTTTACTCCCACAACTGCTTCCTCTGCAGACACCCTGAGCGTAGTCACACTGCCAAAACAGATTCAATTCCTACTGCTCAGATTCAGTTCATAATTTGCAGGCTCTGTTGAATGTGACGGTTGTAAAAAAAAAAAGAGCTCTAAGATATATGTTCTATAACTAATGCCTCTTAACATAACCTTATGACTAATGTTGTTTGCTTTAATACTGTTAAAGCGGACTGAATCTCTACCTCGGGATATGAAACTTTTACCTCAGGATCTCTGGTTAGGGACTATAAAAGATTGCACTAGTAATGGGATGAAGTCAATTCAGAAGCGCAAACGAACAATATGCAATAGACTAGACACAGTAGTTAGACCATATATAAGAGAAACACCAACCAAACAACAGGTACTCGGAGTATACTTGAAGAGGGAAGGGAGGAGGGAAGAACGTTTACTAAAACAGATGTTTACAAAGATTAATACCTAATGTTGTATGCTATGTTCTAGGATGATTGTTTAGCAATAGGATCTTTGGTTTAATGTTGATCACATTAATATGGAACCAGATAAGAGAAACACCAATCAAACAAAGTGTAACAGGAGTATAGTTGAGGCTAGACGCGAGGGGTGGAAAAAGGCTTACTAATTCAGACGTTTTCAATGACTAATACTTAGTATTGTATATCAGGTGCCATGATGATTGCTGCACAATATGTTTTTATGTTCAATGTTGATTGTTTTAATAAAAGAATTTTATATATTAAAAAAAAAAAGATAGGGCTGAGCAGCATGGAGATAACACTCAGTGTAACCTCCATTCAGAGAGACACAAAGCCATGTGCTGGTGAGGCATTGAAATCGGGGCCCAGAGCGCTGGCTGTTTAGGAGGATGTGTGTGATGGATTGAGGTTAAAAAAAAAAGGTAAAAATCTGAATGGATCAGAAGGTGAATATCCTTATTTTCCCTCTTTTAAATTGCTCTTAAGATCAGCTCTTGGTTAAGCAGGTTTTAATAATAATAATAATAATAATAATAATAATAATAATAACAACAATAATAATAACAATAATAATAATAATAATAATAATAATAATTTACTAAATGTATATGTTGTGCAACTGCTAGTCATTTCAGGTGCCTTTGTTAGCAACAGCAGTAAAAGGATTTTGCATTAACGTGTTCTGGAAAATAATGGCTCCTTTTGCTTAAGTTGGCTCCTGGAGACCCCCCCCCCCAGGTGCTGTATTTCCATATAGTTTTACTAGGGAAAACATGGAAGTATATTTCCATTGTCTTATTCCAAGATGTTCTGTCCTTTGAAAGCATACTGACCAAAATAATAAATGTCTGTGGAGATTCTTAGTCGTCCAGGTCACAGTGGTCTCAAAGGTGCTTTCTCAAAAGACAACTGGACTTTCACTTCTCATCCAAGAAGCTTCATGGCAGGATGGTGAGGGCGGTGGAAGGATTAGTTCTGACAGGATGGGGAAGGCTGGAAGGATCATATCTCTTTGCAGTCATCTGGTTGTTAGTACTCTCCCTGAGACCTCTTTGGGCTACTTTGGGGTCCCTTGTATCAGAGTGAAAATGGGGGACGAGATGGAAGCCTTCCCCCCCAGAAAGCACCTTTGAGATGACCAAAATACAACTTTGATGTTTAACCTCATTGAGAGGTGCTCTTAGTTGTGCGAATATTTCTTTGTCCTGAGGTTCTTATTCAATTTGCATATCCGCCTATCTCAATAGTAGTAACTGGGAGAGGGATCTCGGAGTCCTAGTGGACAATCACTTAAATGTGAGCCAGCTGTGTGCTGCAGCTGCCCAAAAAGGCCAACACAGTGCTAGGCTGCATTAACAGAGGGAGAGAATCAAGATCATGTGAAGTGTTAATACCACTTTGCAAGGCCTTGATAAGGCCACACTTGGAATACGGCGTCCAGTTTTGGTCACCACGATGTAAAAAAGATGTTGAGACTCTAGAAAGAGTACAGAGAAGAGCAACAAAGATGATCAGGGGACTGGAGGCTAAAACATATAAGGAACGGCTGCTGGAATTGGGTATGTCTAGTTTAATGAAGAGAAGGACCAGGGGGGACATGATAGCAGTGTTCCAATATCTCAGGGGCTGCCCCAAAGAAGAGGGAGTCAAGCTATTCTCCAAAGCCCCTGAAGGCAGGACAAGAAGCAACAGGTGGAAACTAATCAAAGAGAGAAGCAACCTAGAACTAAGGAGAAACTTCCTGACAGTCAGAACAATTAACCGGTGGAACAACCTGCCTCCAGAAGTGGTGAATGCTCCAACACTGGAAGTTTTAAGAAGAGACTGGACAGCCATTTGTCTGAAATGGTATAGGGCAGTGGCTCTCAACAGTTTTCAGGTTGAGACCTCACTTGCGCCGCCCATGCGCGGCGTGACCCCGACCCGTGCCGCGCACACACGCGTGCAACAGGCCGATCCACGCATGCGCATGCGACGGGCCGATCCGCGCATGCGCGGTGCGCACGACGGGCCAAACCGCACATGCACGGCGCGATGGGCCGATCCGTGCATGCGCGGCGTGACGGGCCGATCCACGCATGCGCGGCGCGCACACGACGGGCCAAACCGCGCATGCAAGGTGCGCGCACGATGGGCAAAAAAAATGGCGGGCCGCAGTGTCCAGCGACCCCCGTGAAACGGTCATTCGACCCCAAATGGGGTCGCAACCCATAGGTTGAGAACCGCTGGTATAGGGTTTCCTGCCTGAGCAGGGGGTTGGACTAGATGACCTCCTTCCAACTTTATTATTATTATTATTATTATTATTATTATTATTATTACTATTATTATTATTATTATTATTACTACTATTATTATTATTATTAATATTATTAATGACTCTGGGTGCCATTCTTATGGTTTTCGTGACTTTCAATATCAGAATACAGGTAGCCCTCAACTTACGACCACAATATTACGACTAGTCATTCTGTCGCTAAGCGAGACGTTGTTAAGTGAGTCCCACCGATGAAGTGAAATTGCGGCAGTCGCTAAGCGAATTGTGCAGTCTTGAAGCACGTCAGGTTTCCCTCGATGACTTTGCGCCTTGGAAGCCTTCTGGGAAAGTCGAAAATGGCGATCGCAAATAAGCACCTGAATTTTGAACACATGACCAAGAGAAAGCTGTGACGTTTGTAACCGCAAGGAGTAATTGTAAGTACTGGTGGGATTCAAATATGTGAGCAACTGGTTCTCTGTGCGGATGCCGCTTCCGGAAGTCCATTCTGAACTTGGGCAACAAAAAAATTAGCTACCAGTTCTGCCAAAGTGGTGCGAACTGGCTGAATCCCACCACTGGTTGTAAGTCACTTTTTTCACTGCCGTTGTGACTTCAAACAATCGCTAAATGAATGATTGTAAGTCAAGGACTATCTATTTTACCATTTCTTTTATGGGAATGAGTGTGCATGCACATAGGAACACGGTGTGGATATGTCTAGTTTAACGAAGAGAAGGACGAGGGGTGACATGATAGCAGAGTTCCAATATCTCAGGGGCTGCCACAAAGAAGAGGGAGTCAAGCTATTCTCCAGAGCACCGGAAGGCAGGACAAGAAGCAACGGATAATCAAGGAGAGATCCAGCCTAGAAATAAGGAGAAACTTCCTGACAGTCAGAACAATCGACCAGTGGAATGACTTGCCTTCAGAAGTTGTGGGTGCTCCAACCCTGGAGGCATTTAAGAAAGGATTGGACAAGCATTTGTCTGAAATGGCATAGGGCCTCTCTGTGGGCACTTGCACCGTTGCCCCAGTCCTAGGCCTTCAGCTGGGTTTTATAAAATCTTTTCACTTTAGGCCTCTGCTGCCGTGTGCCCCCCAAAACATGGTTCAATCAATCAATTTCAAATTCTCGTGGGAAAAAAAAAGATATCACAAAGTTGGAATTGATTGATTGAACCTTTTAGTCCCACCCAGTCTGCCGTTGGCACTGAAGCCATGCCCACCCAATGGGCCATGCCCACCCGGGCCCCGACAATACATAAGTGAGATTTGGGTTGCAGTTTGGGCACTCGGTCTCTAAAAGGTTCGCCATCACTGGTGTAGGGTTTCCTGCCTGAGCAGGGGGTTGGACTAGATGACCTCCAAGGTCCCTTCCAACTCTGTTATTCTGTTAATTCTGTGCTTGCCCTAAGTCTTCTTCCGATCGTTTTCCTTTTGCAATGAAGCCTGCTGAAACTTCGTTTCAGATCCTGGCTACTGCCGCATAAACGGTGTGTTAGTTCAAACACAGAGTGCCTTGTGTGTCAGCAAATGTGTTTCTTCTAAGGGGGCCAATAGAGAAGACGGCGTGGAATCCCACCTGCTCTGCAACAGATGGAGCGTGCAGCAGAAGACTCCAGAAACACTAGGAGCATATAATTTAGGAAAAGGCAACCTGTGCTATTATTTAACAAGTATGTCAACGTAAAGATCCCAGGCTGCATGGCTCCCGGGCAGAAACTACAAAGCATTTCCTTTATAACTTCCTCTGCGCGTTCTCCGGAGATAGAATGCCGCCGTAATATGCACCGATGCAACAACTTGGCAGTCCATCAAAACTGATGGATGGTTCTTCAAACAGACAATTCATTTTTCATTCCAATAATAGCATAACTAGCGCTGAGTTTCTCCCTTCCCGGAAAAGAACAGGTGCTGAAGCTCGCAACAAATGGCTGCGCATCCGTCTTTTTCATCAGGACCCAGCCTCACCGGGACTCTTCCAGGTGAGTTGAGTTACCATGCTCATCCTTCTAATCCATCGGTAAATAATGATGAGGCTAATGAGAGTATCGATTCAACTCACCCTGTTACGGGGAAGTTAATCTTCAGAATCAGAATAAAATAATTGGAAGGGAGCTTGTGGGGTCATCTAGTCCAACCTCCCGCCCAAGCAGGAGACCCTACGCCCTTTCTGCCAGATGGGAGTCCAGTCTCTTCTTTATTTTTATTTATTTATTTTTATTTTATTATTCAATTTATATGCCGCGCTTCTCCTAAGACCCAGGGTGGCTCACAGCAACAATACAATAAAAAATTTAAAAATTAATTGCATTCACACAACATACAAACACAATCAGCTCACAGTCGCTGATGGAGGGACACTCCTAGGGCCCAGGGGCAGAGCACAGCTCATATGCCCCAAGCCTGTCGGCATAGATGCGTCTTCAGCAGTTTTCAGAAAGCTAGGAGGGAAGGAGCAGTACGAACCTCTGAGAGAAGCTGGTTCCAGAGGGCTGGGGCAGCAACAGAGAAGGCCCTTGCCCTAGGCCCCGCCAGATGACATTGTCTAACAGACGGGACTCGTAGGAGGCCAACCCTATGCACCCTAACCGGTCGCTGGGATTCATGAGGCAGAAGACGGTCCTGCAAGTATCCTGGTCCATTGCCATAAAGGGCTTTATAGGTCATAACCAACACTTTGAATTGTGTTCGGAGACCAATAGGTAGCCAGTGCAGCTCGCGGAGAGCTGGAGTGATATGAGCGTGTCTTGGGAGACCCAAGACAGCTCGCGCGGCCGCATTCTGGACTACATGTAGTCTCCGGAGATTCTTGAAAGCTTCCACAACATCTGAAGGTATCTTCATAAGAATTGAATGAAATTATCACCTGAATGGATCTCAGCAGCGTTAGTTGCATTTGATAGCCTTCAATCAGAATAGAGCAGGAAGGGACCTTGGGGGTCATCTAGTCCAGCCTCCTTCTCAAGCAGGAAACTCTGACCTATACCATTTCAGACAAATAGCTGTCTAGTCTCTTTTTAAAAACTTCCAGTGTTGGAGCATCCACTGCTTCTGGAGGCAGGTTGTTCCACTGGTTAATTGTTCTCACTGTCAGGAAGTTTCTCCTTAGTTCTAGGTTGCTTCTCTCCTTGATTAGTTTCCACCCGTTGCTTCTTGTCCTGCCTTCAGGGGCTTTGGAGAATAGCTTGACTCCCTCTTCTTTGGGGCAGTCCCTGAGATACTGAAACACGGCTATCATGTCCCCCCTCGTCCTTCTCTTCGTTAAACTCGACGTACCTAATTCCAGCAACCGTTCCTCATATGTTTTAGCCTCCAGTCCCCTAATCATTTTACAACAAAGAGTTCACATGCTCGAAAGCATGACTCGTTCTAACATGTCCCTCTCTTTCAATATTCATCCATTTGACTCCCTTGCCGTGGTCCGCCACTGATTTGGGATTTCCGACCTACGAAACCGAAGTGAACACCAGCGCTCAGAGGAATCAATACAATCAATTACCATTTGGCAATTTCTTTTCCTTCCCTCGCCTCCCCACAAAGTCAGAAGTGCATTTAAAAAAAAATGTAATGTTTTGCTGAGCTCACGTATATGCAAACGCCTGTAGATATCTTGTCTCAACAAAGTTTATAGAACGAATTCCCAGAGGACCCGACAAGAACGGAATAAATCGTGAGGCTCATAAAAAGATAATGCATGCCAATATTTTTTATTTATTTATTTTTTATTTATTTTTTTTGCTTACATCAACACAAACAACAGCGGAAGTGGGAAGCGTGTGTGTGCGTGTGCGTCCGTGTCAGTGCAGTGTGTATGGGTTGTGAGAGTTTGTGATTAACAGGCAGTTTCCATTCACTTTCTACATCCTGCAACTTCGAACCACAGAGGGGGAGAAAAGATGATTGTGACAGAAAGGAAACATTTTAAACTAACCTGCAACCTGCGTTGGGAAAGGGTCATTCAAAATCCCCCACCTCTTTTCTCAGTGACCCAAATGAGATACAAGTTGTCCTCGACTTATGACGACAAAGGAGCCCAAGGTTTCTGTTGCTAAGCCAGACATTTGTTAAATGAGTTTTGCCCCATATTATGATCTTTCTTGCCATGTTGCTAAGTGAATCTCTGCAATTGTCAAGTGAGTAGCACGGTTGTTAAGTGAATCTGGCTTCTCCATTGACTTTGCTTGTCAGAAGGTCACAAAAGGGTATCGTGTGACCCTGGGACACTGCAACCGTCATAAGTACATGCCAGTTGCCAAGCCTCTGAATTTTGATCATGTGACCACCACCACCCCAGACACCGCAACCATCATAAATTACATCCCAATTACCAAGAGTCTGAAATTTTGTTCAAAAACAGTCGGGGTGTAGGATTTTTTTTTAAAAAAAACAGTTTTATTATAAATTTTTAAAAAGATTTTAAGGTCTTACTGTCAACGCTGCTAACATCAGATGTTTTTGCTCTGACAACAGTTGGCGATGCAACCATTTTCTTCTTATGTTTTACTCTTAGAGTTAGAGTTAGATGACGCTGGGGGGAGGAATGTGCAAAAGAGTTTAGCTAGACATAACAATACTGGAACTAGTGCAGTGGTGGTGAACCTATGGCACACGTGCCAGAGGTGGCACTTGGAGCATTCTCTGTGGGCACACGCACCATTGCCCCAGCCCCACCTTCTCCTATGCCCCCCTCCTCACCAGTAGCCCCCCAAAGGAGAGTCACCCCCGGTCACGGCCCACACAAAGCAGTGCAACCAAGGACGTAGCCGAGCAGCAGGGACAAGACTCCGCCCTTGCGCCCCGTCATGCGCAGATGCTGCTGCGGGGCACAGGTGGAGGGCGTGGCCGCCATGGAACTGCTGGGCTGCCTGGGTGATCTGTGGTGGGCAATGGAGGTGGTGGGTGACCCAGCGGGCAGAGCAGAGGGGGACAGGGTGGGGTGGTGGTTTTGGGGCACTCGGTCTCTAAAAGGTTCGCCATCACTGACCTAGTGTGTGAACCAAGGTTATTGAAATAAGAGATGATAAGAATTGGTGGGCTGGAGAACTGGAGGGAAAGTCTGCATTTCAAACTAATTGGAGAATGTGATTTATGACTGTGAATTGGAGGAGGGAATTGTGCTTTGATACTATGTGCTCAGGGGAGGGGAATCCAGTTTTTGGCTTCGACTGTGTTAGTGCCCATGCTATGCTTCTCAAATAAAGATTCTTTAAGATAAACAATGCCTCGAAGGTCTTTGAAGAGTTTCATCTGTCGGAACCAGGACACTTACATTTTAAGATTTTTTAAACATTTTTTTAAAATGTGGTCAGCCACCAAGAATCACCTATTTGTGATTTGTGTGGCCCTACCTATACAGTTTTTTAATAAATAAGAGAATAACAGAGTTGGAAGGGACCTTGTGCGGTCTTCTAGACCAACCCCCTGCTCAGGCAGGAGACCCAAGGGCTGTCCAATCTCTTCTTAAAAAACCTCCAGTATTGCAGCACACCCGCAACTTTTGGAGGCAAGTCGTTCCACCGATTAATTGTTCTGACTGTCAGGAAGTTTCTCCTTAGTTCTAGGTTGCTTCTCTCTCCTTGATGAGTTTCCATCCATTGTTTCTTGTCCTGCCTTCAGGGGCTTTGGAGAATAGCTTGACTGCCTCTTCTTTGGGGCAGCCCCGGAGATATTGGAACACTGCTATCCTGTTCCCCCTAGTCCTTCTCTTCATTAAACTAGACATACCCAATTCCTGCCACCATTCTTCATATGTTTTAGCCTCCAGTCCCCTAACTATTCATGTTGCTCTTCTTCCATGGCACTTTCTCTAAAGAATTGTTCTGACTGTCAGGAAGTTTCTCCTTAGTTCTAGGTTGCTTCTCTCTCCTTGATGAGTTTCCATCCATTGCTTCTTGTCATGCCTTCAGGCGCTTTAATAGAGTTACGGAATTGGAAGGGACCTTGGAGGTCTTCTAGTCCAACCTCCTGCTCAAGCAGGAAACCCTGTACCATTTCAGACAAATGGCTGTCCAGTCTCTTCTTAAAAGCTTCCAGCATTGGAGCATTCACAGCTTCTGGGGGCAGGTTGTTCCACTGGTTAATTGTTCTAACTGTCAGGAAGTTTCTCCTTAGTTCTAGGTTGCTTCTCTCCTTGATTAGTTTCCATCCATTGCTTCTTGTCCTGCCTTCAGGCGCTTTGGAGAATAGCTTGACTCCCTCTTCTTTGGGGCAGCCCCTGAGATACTGGAATACTGCTACCCTGTCCCCCCTCGTCCTTCTCTTCGTTAAACTAGACATTCCCAATTCCAGCAACCGTTCCTTATATGTTTTAGCCTCCAGTCCCCTGATCATCTTTGTTGAATGTTAGAGCTTTGTGCAAGCCGATGCTTGTTGTTAACGGGAAAAGAGGCAAAGCCACCAAGACTTCCTCTCAAGCTGGACTTGTTCTGAGGCGCCACAAATAGGCCTCTTCCCTTCCCCTGTTCCTCCTCTCAAAGCAGCCATCATTTTTAAGGAAGGTTTTGTGTGTTTTTTTTTACGTGTGACATTGTTGTTTGGCCCAACCTAAGAAAGACCCACAATGTCACAATACAACGGCAGATTCCTCAATGTGTTCTAAAGAAACTGTAATACCTAAGATGGAACACTATAATTTGCGGGGGAGGGGGGGATTGGTACCCTTTGTGTGTTTTATGAGGCGCATCGCTGATTGCGTGATACACGGCTTGGCAAAAAGGGTGTCAAGGAGCTGTCGCTCGTCTCAGGGAGGATTGTGATCCTACAGCGATGGGGAGGAGCTGCTGCACTGTTTCCGAGCCTTGTCGGGACTTATTCAGAGCCAAATCAGGGGTCTCTTGCCAAAACGGAGCCCCTCGGCTTTCTCTGAGCTGCAGGCCCAGAACCCTCACGAGGCAAATCGGCCTGATTTGATACAGTCCCCATGATCTGCGTGCAGGATTTTATTTGGAGAAATTGCTTCGGGTATGGAAATGTATATTTGGCCAAGGGTGATGAAATGAGGTTATCTCTTTTTTTCTGAACTGTACCCAAGAGGGAGGGAGGGAGGGAGGGATTCAAGAGAGGGAGGGAGGGAAGGAGAGGAGGGAGGGAGGGAGGGAAGGGAGGGAAGGAGGGAGGGAGGGAAGGAAGAAAGGAAAGGAGGGAGGAAGGAAGGAGAGGAGGGAGCCAAGAAAGGGAGGGAGGGAAGGGAGGAAGGGAGGAAGGAAGGAGAGAGGGAGGAAGGAGGGAGTAAGGAAAGAAGGAAGGAGGGAGGGAAGGAAGAAGGAGGGAGGGAGGAAGAAAGGAGGGAGAGAGGGAGAAAGGAAGGAAGGAGGAAGAGAGGGAGAAAGGAAGGAGGGAGGGAGGGAGGAAGGAAGGAGGGAGAGAGAAAGGGAGGTAGGTAGGAAGGAAGGAAGAAAGGAGGGAGAGAGAGGGAGGGAGGGAGGAAGGATGGAGGGAGGGAGGGAGGAAGGATGGAGGGAGGGAGGGAGGAAGGAAGGAAGTTGGTTACCATCTAGTCAGTGGTTGCTTGTGTTGGTTCTAGTCTCCCAAGTGGGAATAAGTTCAAAGGCCTAGTGGTTACAGGAATAAATCTCAGTTTGAAAGAGCTGAACTCTACCACTGGCCAAAGAAGAATGGGTATGGGAGAGGTTACCAAAACACTGGCAAGGAGGGAGCAGTGTGGACCGGCTTTGAGGACCAGATGGCTTTGGTGGGGATTACCATATTCTGGCATGACTGAAAGGCTAGAGAACTATCTTAGGGCAAAATGCTGTGCGTTGTTGCTTGCTTAAAGGGGGGAAAAAAACCCACAACCCAAACCCCAAAGGCATATTTTCAAAAGTCAGCTGGACTTTCTTGGTTTTTCCTTGAAGACCATTCGCTTCTCATCCGAGCAGCTTCTTCTCCAGAACTGGAAGAAGCTTCTTGGATGAGAAGCCAAAGATCTTCAGGGAAGAACCAGGAAAGTCCAGTTGTTTTTTGAAAATATACTTTTGGGACAGCCATGACCGGATGATCGAGAATCTCCATTGACCTCAACCTGAATAGCCAAGGATAACTTTAAGTAAAGAAATGAGGATGAGACAAAGGGTTACATCCTGAGGACAGGACAGGAAGAGAAGATGGATGAGGCATGTTTGTGCAACGGTAAGATTCATGTGGAAAAAAGTCACAGACACACAACTGCAATAGGAATCAGAGTAAGCTAGCTGCACCATTCAACAGGAAAACCAATTACCTCCTCAAACTGGGGTGCCCTTGAATACTACTCCAAAGGTCCAGCTGATTCAGAGTGCAGTGGCTTGAGTAATGAACACATCACAGTTGCCCTTGCAATATCATTACTTCAAGAAGCGCAGAAGATACCCCAGTTAGCTTCTGACTGCAAAGCAAGATGCTGGTTGTTATCTCCGATTCGCTCCAGGAACCTAGATATCTGCAGGATTATCTCCTCTCAGTTGGATCTGCCCATCCAGAAAGATCAGGAACAATTGGAGACCTTCTTTGGAGAAAGTGCCATGGAAGAAGAGCAACATGGATGGTTAGGGGACTGGAGGCTAAAACATATGAAGAACGGTGGCAGGAATTGGGTATGTCTGGTTTAATGAAGAGAAGGATGAGGGGGGACATGATAGCAGTGTTCCAATATCTCAGGGGCTGCCCCAAAGAAGAGGGAGTCAAGCTATTCTCCAGAGCACCTTAAGGCAGGAAAAGAAGCAACGGATGGAAACTCATCAAGGAGAGAAGCAACCTAGAACTAAGGAGAAACTTCATGACAGTGAGAACAATTAACCAGTGGAACAACCTGCCTCCAGAAGTTGTGGGTGCTCCATCACTGTAAGTTTTAAAGAACAGACTGGACATCCATCCTCTTTGTAGTTCCTTCCTTCCTTCCTTCCTCCCTCCCTCCCTCCCTCACTCACTCACTTGTTTGTTTTCCTGCAGACATTTCATTAGCCAAACTAGGTAAGAAAATCAAGCTCAGAGAGCACCAAGGACCCCTCATTTCAACCCTGAGCTACAAATATTTAGAATAGAATAGAGCTGGAAGAGACCTTGGAGGTCTTCTAGTCCAGCCCCCTGCTCAAGCAGGAGAACCTATACCATTTCAGACAAGTGACTGTCTAGCTTCTTCTCCGACTCTCCCGGCCTTCCAAAAGAATTTAAAAACCTACCTCTGCCGGCAGGCCTGGGGATGATTGTTGATTGTGGTGTGACTGAGGAGTATGTGTGGGGTTTATTTTTAATGTTTTTTCGGATTTATATTGAATTGTTTATTTGTATGTTGTGAGCCGCTCCGAGTCTGCGGAGAGGAGCGGCATACAAATCCGAAAATAATAATAATAATAATAATAATAATAATAATAATAATAATAATAATAATAATAATAATAATAATAAAATTCTCCAGTGATGGGGCACCCACGATTTCTGGAGGCAAGCTGTTCCACTGGTTATTTGTCCTCACTGTTAGGAAGTTTCTCCTTAATTCCAGGTGGCTTCTCTCTTTGATCAGTTTTCCAACCTTTGCTTCTTGTCCTGCCCTCTGGTGCTTTGGAGAACAATTTGACACCTCTTCTTTGTGGCAGCCCCTCAGATACTGGAATGCTGCTATCATGTCTCCCCTCTTTCTTCTTTTCTTTAGACTAGCCAAACCCAAGTCCCACAGCCGTTCTTCGTATGTTTTAGTCTCCTTTATTAATAAAGAACTCAGCCTGAAAAAAATAACGTGTCATTCTTGATTTGGGGATTGATAACCTCAAGGGAAAAAAAACATTGTGGGGTCCTTGGTGCTTTCTCAGCTTGGTTACCGATCACAGTCATTGCCATTTCGTTTCATTACCAGACGAGGTAACATCATCACTGCACTGACGATACACTGATGATGTTGGCAATGAAATGTCTGCAATACCTTTTGGTATTGGTGGGTTAATTTAATTTAATTTTTCGGATTTATATGCTGCTCCTCTCCGAAGACTCGGAGCGGCTTACAACATAAACAAAACAATACTTAAAAAATAAGTCCAACTCTAACAATCATTAAAAAATACAACCCCAGACGCATTCAGCATTCACTCAACAATCCACAGTCAACCCCAGGCCTGCCGGCAAAGATAAGTTTTAAGGTTCTTTCGGAAGGCCGGGAGAGTGGGGGAAGCGCGGGCTTCAGGAGGCAGTTGGTTCCAGAGGGTGGGCACCACAACAGAGAAGGCCCTCCCCCTAGGACCCGCCAGACGGCATTGTTTCGCTGATGGGACCCGGAGGAGGCCGACCCTGTGCGCTCTCACCGGTCGAAGGGAAGTATGTGGCAGAAGACGGTCCCGTAGGTATCCTGGTCCAATGCCATGAAGGGCTTTATAGGTAATAACCAACACTTTGAATTGCGCTCGGAGACCGATAGGCAACCAATGCAGCATGCGGAGAGTTGGAGAAATGTGGGCACAGCGCAGAAGGCCCACAATTACTCGTGCAGCTGCATTTTGCACTAATTGTAGTCTCCGAACACTCTTCAAGGGTAGCCCCATTTAAAGAGCATTGCAGTAGTCTATCCTCGAGACATAATAATCCTATTAGGTTTCCTGTCCTTAGAATTTGGGTGGGGGTACGTAGATTTTAGGTATCTTTTGTCTTCCTAATTTCTAGCTTCCTGGCTCCAACCTTCCTGAATGGATTATTGAATTTGCATTTCTAAAAGCTGGCCTCTGCCTGGGGGGCTGGTTTTTAAAGATCTTCTCCATTATTCCTTTGGGGAAATAAATATATTCTGCCTTTTTTAATATTTCCCCAAATATTTCTTTCTCTGGATTCTTCCCACACCATATTACTGTTAATTAAATTCATTAACCCTGTGGTGTGTGTGTGTGTGTGTGTGTGTGTGTGTGTGTGTGTGTATAATGTGTGTGTGTTTGATGATTTTGAATATTGGAATCCCAGGTATGGACATTTAAAGTCAATCAAATAAAAATAAGCTGCTCTGGGATGTAAGGCAAAAGGTTTTTTTTTAATTAATTGCTGAGCTTTCGTTAACAACCTGTTAACATCATCAGAGCAAAGGGCTAAATGAGAAGGGGGGGAGTATGTGCATAAATTTACATAACAGTTAAACAACAGTTATGCTATCTGCACATGCCTCACTGCAACCGTTGTTTAACTGTTATGTAAATTTATGCGCGTACTATATATTTGTTTTCTGAGGTTTTCGCGGGTGTTTGTATGTAGGCCTTTGGTTCTTCGGGTTTTCTCCCATGTAGAATTTGAAGTGTCTTGGCGACGTTTCGACGAAGTCTCATTCGTCATCTTCAGGCTGGTGCTTTCGGCTTCGTGCTTCTAGGAGCAATGTGTGACTGTAGCTGTTTCTTCCTTTTAACTGCCAGTGGGGGTTTGAACTGATTGGCTGGGAGCTCGGCTGTGTTCTGATTGGGTGGAGGTGTGTTCTGATTGGTTAGGGGGTTGGCTGTGCTCTGATTGGATGGGGGGTTGGCTGTGCTCTGATTGGCTGGGGGAGTGTTCTGTTTGGGTGGGGGCTTTGTTGTGCTCAGGTTAGTCTGAGTTGCAGGGGGATTAGAGATAGTGAGCTGCATAGCTGTTTGGCTTCGCATTCGTGGTCGTGCCTCATCTTCATGGTGGGTGTCAGTTTCCTTCATGTATGGATTGGAGGGGTTTAAGGTGGTTAATGATGCAGCTGTGGTCTGGCTTCTGGTTTGTGGTCGTGCCTCATCATCGTGGGTTTGGGTTTGCTTTTTGCGTGGATGTGTGGTGGAGACATCCTGTGTGGTTTTCGTGAGTGTAGGTCTGGTGTCATTCTTTGTGTTACGGACTCGTTTGTCAATAAGGGCGGGTTTCCAAATGGCTGGTAGGCGGGAGGTATCATCTCGTTTGTTCATGCTGTGTGGGCGTTTTTCTATCTCGATGGCTTCTCTGATTATTCTGTTATTAAAGTGTTCAGTTTTGGCGATAGTTCTGGTCTTTTTGAAATCAATTTCATGTCCTGTGGCTTCAAGGTGTTGGACCAGGGAAGAAGTTGGTTCCTCCTTTTTGACTGAGTTTTGTGTTCTTCAATGCGTGCACTTATTCTTCTGTTGGTTTGTCCAATGTATGTGGTGGGGCAGGCAGTACATGGGATTTCATATACTCCTTGATTTTCTAATTCAATTTTGTCTTTAGGGTTTCTTAGGATGGTGGATATTTTTCTGTTTGTGCAGAATGCTGTTTTGATATTATGTTTATGAAGGATCTTGCTGATCCTGTCTGTGGTGCCTTTTATGTATGGGAGGAGGGCTTTGCCGTTTTCTTGTTCTCTGTCTTGGATTTTAGTGGGAGTTTCTTTTTGGATTAAGTTGGAAATCTTATTTCTTTGGAATCCGTTGGATGTTAGTACATTAGTGAGAGTGTGTAGTTCGGTTTTTAGGTATTGTTCGTCAGCTAGGCATTTGGTTCTTGAGATGAATGTCTTGGCTACGGAGTTGATCTGTGCTGGGTGGTGGTGTGAGAGTGTGTGCAGATAGCGGTTTGTGTGTGTTTTCTTCTGGTAGATGGTGTGTCCTAGGGACCCATTGGATTTCTTGTAGACTAAGACATCCAGGAAGGGAAGTTGGTTATTAGTTTCTGTTTCCATGGTGAACTGTATTTTGGGGTGTAGGCTGTTGAGGTGTGTGAGGAAATTGTCCAGTTTTTCTTTCCCATGTGGCCAGATTACGAAGGTGTCATCTACGTATCTGAGCCAGAGTTTGGGTTTGTGGTCAGATTTTTCTATATGTATATATGTATATATGTATATATGTATATATGTATATATGTATATATGTATATATGTATATATGTATATATGTATATATGTATATATGTATATATGTATATATGTATATATATGTATATATATATATATATGTCTTTGGTTCTTCGGGTTTTCTCCCACGTAGAATTTGAAGTGTCTTGGCGACGTTTCGACGAAGTCTCATTCATCATCTTCAGGCTGGTGCTTTTGGCTTCTGCTTCTATACATATCTATATGTATAGATAGATAGATAGATAGATAGATAGATAGATAGATAGATAGATAGATAGATAGATAGATAGATAGATAGATAGATAGATAGATAGATAGATACAGGTATAGATAGAGATAGATAGAGAGAAAGAGAGAGAGAGAGATGATATATATCTCTATATATAGATAGAGATAGATAGATAGAGATGATATAGATAGATAGATAGATAGATAGATAGATAGAGAGAGAGAGAGAGAGAGAGAGAGAGAGAGAGAGAGAGAGAGAGAGAGAGAGAGATACTGTATTTTCTATTGTGTTACTACACAACAGACCTGTGAGATAAGCTAAGCTGAAAGACACTGTGCTCACATTTTTTAGGCCCTAATCAAAATCTCTCCAGTGTCACCCCGATTTATGTCACCCATTAGTTCCCCCTGAGCAGGCTATGGGGCTGTCAGGCCACACGTCCTTACTAACTGATTGCAGGCAAATTTGCTTGTATAAATAGCAGTCTGCGATTCCAAGCCAACTGACGGGTGGCAATGCAGGAGTCCCGCAGGTTGCCTTTTTCAAGCCTCATTTATCAGGGTGCCAGTCTCTCCCTTGCCATAGATCATCCGCCTGTTTGGGTGCCTTCCTTGACATGGGGAGGATTTGTAGCAGCTCACTGCAGCCAGGCCTCGTTGGGATGAGTTGCCATGCACCTGGTGGCTGGCTGGCTGACTTGTGCATTTCCCCCCTTTTCAATTTACTTTAAATAGCGCTGACAGGTCCAATAGAGCCTTACAAGAAAAGGATCTATCTGGCAAGAGGCTAAATAACAAGGAGCCAGGCGAAGGTCTACAGCTGAGACAGGACAAGTAAAGGGAGGAAGAGGAGAGGGGAGGGGGAGGGAGGAGAGGGGAGGGGAGAGGGGAGGAGGGGACAGGAGAGGAACAGAGAGTTAAGGAGAGGAGGGGAGGAGAGGAGAGAGGAAAGCAGGAGAGGGGAAAGGAGATGGGAAAAAGGAAGAGATGGGAAAAGGGGAGGGGAAAGGGAAGGGATAGGGGAGGGGAAGGAAAGGAAAGGAAAGGAAAGGAAGGGAAGGGAAATGGGGGAAAGGAAAGGAAATAAAGGAAAGGGAAATGGGGAAAGGAAAGGAAAGGGAAATAAGGGAAGGGAAGGGAAATGGGGAAAGGAAAGGAAATGGGGAAAGGAAAGAAAAATGGGGAAAGGAAAGGGAAATGGGAAAAGGAAAGGGAAAGGAAAGGAAAGGAAAGGGAAATGGGGAAAGGAAAGGGAAATGGGGAAGGGAAAAGAAAGGAAAGGAAAGGAAAGGGAAATGGGGAAAGGAAAGGAAAGGAAAGGGAAATAAGGAAAAGAAAGGGAAATGGGGAAAGGAAAGGGAAATGGGGAAAGGAAAGGAAAGGAAAATGGGGAAAGGAAAGGGAAATAAGGAAAGGAAAGGGAAATGGGGAAAGGAAAGGGAAATAAGAAAAGGAAAGGGAAAGGGAGAAAGGAAAGGAAAATGGGGAAAGGAAAGGGAAATGGGGAAAAGAAAGGGAAATGGGGAAAGGAAAGGAAAATAGGGAAAGGAAAGGGAAATAAGGAAAGGAAAGGGAAATGGGGAAAGGAGAGGGAAATGGGGAAAGGAAAGGGAAATGGGGAAAGGAGAGGGGAAATGGGGAAAGGAAAGGGAAATGGGGAAAGGAAAGGGAAATGGAGAAAGGAAAGGAAAATGGGGAAAGGAAAGGGAAATGGGGAAAAGAAAGGGAAATAAGGAAAGGAAAGGGAAATGGGGAAAGGAGAGGGAAATGGGGAAAGGAAAGGGAAATGGGGAAAGGAAAGGGAAATGGGGAAAGGAAAGGAAAATGGGGAAAGGAAAGGGAAATGGGGAAAAGAAAGGGAAATGGGGAAAGGAAAGGAAAATAGGGAAAGGAAAGGGAAATAAGGAAAGGAGAGGGAAATTGGGAAAGGAGAGGGAAATGGGGAAAGGAAAGGGAAATGGGGAAAGGAGAGGGAAATGGGGAAAGGAAAGGGAAATGGGGAAAGGAAAGGGAAATGGAGAAAGGAAAGGAAAATGGGGAAAGGAAAGGGAAATGGGGAAAAGAAAGGGAAATGGGGAAAGGAAAGGAAAATAGGGAAAGGAAAGGGAAATAAGGAAAGGAAAGGGAAATGGGGAAAGGAGAGGGAAATGGGGAAAGGAAAGGGAAATGGGGAAAGGAGAGGGAAATGGGGAAAGGAAAGGGAAATGGGGAAAGGAAAGGGAAATGGAGAAAGGAAAGGAAAATGGGGAAAGGAAAGGGAAATGGGGAAAAGAAAGGGAAATAAGGAAAGGAAAGGGAAATGGGGAAAGGAGAGGGAAATGGGGAAAGGAAAGGGAAATGGGGAAAGGAAAGGGAATGGGGGAAGGAAAGGGAAATGGGGAAAGGAGAGGGAAATGGGGTAAGGAGAGGAGAGGAGAGGAAAGGAGGAAGAAGGGGAGGTAAGGCAGTGAAAGAATGAGAAAAGGAAAGAAAGCGAGAGAGAGGAGGGAAGAGGAGAAGACAAAGAGAAAAGCTGATAGAGAACTGTGCTTCTCTAATGCTTGAGTATGTGTATAATAACGCAAATTTCCTGGATATTATCTATTATAAGTAATATGTTTTTTAAAAAAAGTCTGTAAACTTGAATTATTGGTACATTACAAAAAATTGAATTGTATTAAATTTTGAACACAGTAAAAAATAAATAAATAACGCAAATAGCTCGGCTGATGCTCTAATTGCATCTGCTCTTAACCCACGGGACCCATAAAGACACCACAACACAGCACACACACGGTTACTCAAGCCCTGTGAACACTATTTCACATTCAGGAACTCTGTCTCTGGGCAATGACAGGATTCAGACCTTTTCAGTAAAGGTGGCTCCAAAATGCTCTTCAGCTGAAGTCTTCTCTGGATTTTTATCCGCACTAGAGTCAGACATGACAGGACAAAACCTTTATTTTTACCCAGTTTATTAGCAAGTAGTCCTCCACTTACGACCACAATTGGGATCAGAATTTCCATTGCTAAGCAAGGCGCTTGTTAAGGAAGCCGTGTCCAATTTTATGATCTTTTTTTGCCACGGTTGTTAAGTGAATCACACAGTCATTAAGTAAATACAGCTTCTCGCATTGGCTTTGCTTGTCGGTGATCACGTGACTCTGGGATGCTGCACCCTTATCAACACAGGCTGGTTGCCAAGGGCCCAAATTTTGATCACGTGGCCATGGGGATGCTACAATGGTTGTAAGTGCGAGCATTGGCTTTTCAATGTCATCGTAACTTTGAACAGTCGCTAAGGGGGCAGCGCAATGGTGAATAGAATGTGAAGGATATGTGTATAGAATGTACGTTCTTATTTGTGGTTTTTACTTCTGTGTAGTGTACACTGTGGACAGCACTTAATTTCGTTGTGAGTTACACAGTGACAATAAAGATATTTTATTCTGTTCTGTTCTGTTCTTTTCTGCTCTGCTCTGTTCTTCTCTGTTCTGTTCTAGTCTAGTCTAGTCTAGTCCATATCCCATCCCATTCTCCTATTCTGTTGTTCTGTTCTAGTCTAGAACAGTCTAATCTAGTCGCATCTCATTCTCCTATTCTGTTCTATTCTATTCTATTCTGTTCTAGTCTAGTCTAGTCCATATCCCATCCCATTCTCCTATTTTATTTTATTTTATTTTATTTTATTTTATTTTATTTTATTTTATTTTATTTTATTTTATTTTATTTTATTTTATTTTATTTTATTTTATTTTATTTTATTTTATTTTATTTTATTTTATTTTATTTTATTTTATTTTATTTTATTTTATTTTATTTTATTTTATTTTATTTTATTTTATTTTATTTTATTTTATTTTATTTTATTTATTTTATTTTATTTTATTGTTCTGTTCTGTTCTGCTCTTATGTTCTGTTCTTTTCTAGTCTAATCTAGTCTAGTCTAGTCCATATCCCATCCCATCCCATCCCATTCTCCTATTCTGCTCTGTTCTGTTCTAGTCTAGTCCATATCCCATCCCATTCTCCTATTCTGTTCTGTTCTCTTCTACTCTGTTCTGTTCTGTTCTATTCAGATGGAAACTAATCAAGGAGAGAAGCAACCTAGAACTAAGGAGAAACTTCCTGACAGTTAGAACAGTTAACCAGTGGAACAACCTGCCTCCAGAAGCGGTGAATGCTCCAACACTGGAAGTCTTTAAGAAGAGACTGGACAGCCATTTGTCCCAAATGGTATAGGGTTTACTGCCTGAGCAGGGGGTTGGACTAGATGACCTCTAAGGTCCCTTCTATTATTATTATTATTATTATTATTATTATTATTATTATTATTATTATTATTATTATTATTATTATTATTACTATTATTATTATTCTATTCTATTCTATTCTACTTTCATTCGATTGGGGAATGAAACAGGGATGATTTAAATGGCAACCCCATTTTTAACAGGTGTTAAAAATGTGACAAAACGCCCTTAACAAATGTCTCACTTAGCAACATAAATTCTGGGGCCAAATTGTCATAAGCCGAGGACTATCGGTGTGAGTGTGATGCTTCAGCCTTTAAATTCGTACTTTTAAAAGATGAAAGACTTTATAACTGCGAATGTTGAATAACACAAAAATAGTCCTGTTATTTTTTTTTTCTTCCTTTTTCTTTCCGGAAAGCTTCCCCCCCCCCCACCACCCCCCATTTTCCCTTAACAAAAGTCTTCTGCCTTTCTTAATCAACCCAGAATAGGCTGTGATTACAGTCATCATTATGCAATTAATCACTATAATTACATTTTATTGGGGGTAATAGTTTAAGAAGCAGTGAACATACTCGGTACTTTCACTTGACTGGGAAGCGGTTGTGGAACTTGTCAAACAAAAGTACAACTCCTCCAGGGTGGTACAGTCTTTTGTGATCCCTAACAAAAACAACTGAGGTAGAAACTCAATACGCTTTTTCAAAATGGTTTGAAGTGTCCACCATATTTTTCTCCAAAAAGCTTTAATTTTTCTACAGGTCCACCATACATGACAAATATATACTTAATAAAAAATTTATTAAAAAAAAAGTACAACTCCTTTTGTTACTGGCTTTTCTTATCAGCCTTCCACATGTATTTTTAGAACGACTTCACCAGGGTGAAAATTAGAGAGAGTGCAGTCCCACCCTTTGTGATCCAAAAGGAATTGGAACCAATTGTGTTAGGATGCTGGACGCGTGAGAGATGGCCCGGCCTCTGGACCTGGTTTCTGTTGGTTAATTTTTATGGATTGATGTTATTACAAAGCCACGCCGTCCCGGAAATCAAGCTGAATTCCTGAATTCCTCGCTGAAGACATTTTGGCAGCAAACCTCATTTGAAACCTGTAACACTTAAGAATGAATTTTCTGTAGATTGCCGGGAATGAAACAAAGGCTACATTATGAGGACATGTCCCTCCCTCCCTTCTTTCCTTCTTTCCTTTCCTTTCCCTTCCTTTCCTTTCCCTTCCTTTCTCTTTCCTTCCTTTCCTTTCCTTTCCCTTCCTTTCCTCTTTCCTTCCTTTCCTTTCCTTTCCCTTCCTTTCCTTTCTTTCCCTTCTTTCATCATTCTTCCTTTCCTTTCCTTTCCATTCCTTTCCCTTCTTTCATTCTTCCCTTTCCTTTCCCTTCCTTTCCTTTCCCTTCTTTCAATCATTCTTTCTTTCCTTTCTTTTCCTTTCCTTTCCCTTCTTTCAGTCATTCTTCCTTTCCTTTCCTTTCCTTTCCTTTCCCTTCTTTCAGTCATTCTTCCTTTCTTTTCTTTTCCTTTCCTTTCCTTTCCCATCTTTCAGTCATTCTTCCTTTCCTTTCCTTTCCTTTCCTTTTCTTTCCCTTCTTTCATCATTCTTCCTTTCCTTTCCTTTCCATTCCTTTCCCTTCTTTCATTCTTCCTTTCCTTTCCCTTCCTTTCCTTTTCTTTCCCTTCTTTCAATCATTCTTTCTTTCCTTTCTTTTCCTTTCCTTTCCCTTCTTTCAGTCATTCTTCCTTTCCTTTCCTTTCCTTTCCCTTCTTTCAGTCATTCTTCCTTTCCTTTCCTTTCCTTTCCTTTCCTTTCCCTTCTTTCAGTCATTCTTCCTTTCCTTTCCTTTCCTTTCCCTTCTTTCAGTCATTCTTCCTTTCTTTTCTTTTCCTTTCCTTTCCTTTCCCTTCTTTCAGTCATTCTTCCTTTCTTTTCCTTTCCTTTCCTTTCCTTTTCTTTCCCTTCTTTCAGTCATTCTTCCTTTCCTTTCTTTCAGTCATTCTTCCTTTCTTTTCCTTTCCTTTCCTTTCCCTTATTTCAGTCATTCTTCCTTTCTTTTCCTTTCCTTTCCTTTCCTTTCCTTTCCTTTCCTTTCCTTTCCTTTCCCTTCTTTCAGTCATTCTTCCTTTCCTTTCCTTTCCTTTCCCTTCTTTCAGTCATTCTTCCTTTCTTTTCTTTTCTTTTCCTTTCCTTTCCCTTCTTTCAGTCATTCTTCCTTTCTTTTCCTTTCCTTTCCTTTTCTTTCCCTTCTTTCAGTCATTCTTCCTTTCCTTTCTTTCAGTCATTCTTCCTTTCTTTTCCTTTCCTTTCCTTTCCCTTATTTCAGTCATTCTTCCTTTCTTTTCCTTTCCTTTCCTTTCCCTTATTTCAGTCATTCTTCCTTTCCTTTCCTTTCCTTTCCCTTCTTTCAGTCATTCTTCCTTTCCTTTCCTTTCCTTTCCTTTCCTTTCCTTTCCTTTCTTTCAGTCATTCTTCCTTTCTTTTCCTTTCCTTTCCTTTCCTTTCTTTCAGTCATTCTTCCTTTCTTTTCCTTTCCTTTCCTTTCCTTTCCTTTCCCTTATTTCAGTCATTCTTCCTTTCTTTTCCTTTCCTTTCCTTTCCTTTCTTTCAGTCATTCTTCCTTTCTTTTCCTTTCCTTTCCTTTCCTTTCTTTCAGTCATTCTT